>JAUMJK010002336.1:0-139179 GCA_033558105.1 Coccyzus lansbergi | reverse complement strand
GGCGGGGCGACGCGTGACGGACGTCTCCCCGCCGCCACGTGACCCCCGCCCTCTCCTCAAAAGAAAGGGGGGGGGGGGGGGGGGGGAAAGGCGAGGTCGCCCCCCCCCCACCCCCCAAAAATTCACTCACCTGAGTCGCCCCCGCGCTGGGAGGCGACCCCCGGGCCCGGTCCCGCGTCATCCTCCCCCGCCGGGCGCCCCCCCGCCGCAAAAGCCCCGCGCTGGGGGCAAAAAAGATGAAAAAACCCCATCCCGGGGCAAGAAAGGGAGCCACGCGCTACGTCACCCGCGTCCTGATTGGCTCCCGCGCCGTCACGTGACTCCCCCCCCCCCCTTCCCGGCTCCCGTGGCCCCCCATTCATCTCCACCACCCCCCGGCAGGGGCCCGCGGGGTCCTAGCGCCGCCACGCCCCCCTGCGCATGCGCAGTGGGAGGCTGAGTGGGGGGGGAGGGCTCTGAGTGCAGGAATTGGGGTGTCTTGGGGGCAGGATTGGGGTGTCCTGAGTGCAAGGATTGGGGAGCTCTGGGTGCAAGGATTGGGGTGTCCTGGCTGCAGGGATTGAGGAGCTCTGGGTGCAGGATTGGGGTGTCTTGAGTGCAAGGATTGGGGTGTCCTGTGTGCAAGGATTGGGGTGTCCTGGGTGCAGGGATTGAGGAGCTCTGGGTGCAGGATTGGGGTGTCTTGAGTGCAAGGATTGGGGTGTCCTGAGTGCAAGGATTGGGGAGCTCTGGGTGCAAGGATTGGGGTGTCCTGAGTGTTAGGATTGGGGTGTCTTGAGTGCAAGGATTGGGGTGTCCTGTGTGCAAGGATTGGGGTGTCCTGGGTGCAGGGATTGAGGAGCTCTGGGTGCAGGATTGGGGTGTCTTGAGTGCAAGGATTGGGGTGTCCTGAGTGCAAGGATTGGGGAGCTCTGGGTGCAAGGATTGGGGTGTCCTGAGTGTTAGGATTGGGGTGCTCTGGGTGCAAGAATTGGGGAGCTCTGGGAGCAGGATTGGGGTGTCCTGAGTGCAGGGTTGGTGTGTCCTGAGTGCAAGGATTGGGGTGTCCTGGGTGCAGGGATTGAGGAGCTCTGGGTGCAGGATTGGGGTGTCTTGGGTTCAGGATTGGGGAGCTCTGGGTGCAGGGATTGGAGAGCTCTGGGTGCAGGGATTGGGGTGTCCTGAGTGCAGGATTGGGGTGTCTTGAGTGCAAGGATTGGGGAGCTCTGGGAGCAGGATTGGGGTGTCCTGAGTGCAAGGATTGGGGAGCTCTGGGTGCAAGGATTGGGTTGACCTGAGTTCAGGGATTGGGGAGCTCTGGGTGCAGGGACTGGGGTGTCCCGAGTGTAAGGATTGGGGTGTCTTGGGTTCAGGGATTGGGGTGACATGAGTGCAAGGATTGGGGTGTCCTGGGCGCAGGATTGGGGTGAGCTGAGTGCAAGGATTGAAGTGTCTTGGGAGCAGGGATTGGGGAGCTCTGGGTGCAGATATTGGGGTGTCCTCAGTGCAGGGATTGGGGTGTCCTCAGTGCAGGGATTGGGGAGCTCTGGGTGCAGATATTGGGGTGTCCTCAGTGCAGGGATTGGGGAGCTCTGGGTGCAAGGATTAGGGTGTACTGAGTGCAAGGATTGGGGTGTCCTGGGTTCAGGGATTGGGGACCTCTGGGTGCAAGGTTTGGGGTGTCAGTGCAGGGATTGGGGTGTCTTGGGTACAAAGATTGGGGACCTCTGGGTGCAGGATTGGGGTGTCCTAACTGCAGGGATTGGAGTGTCTTGGGTGCAAGGACTGGAGAGCTCTGGGTGCAGGATTGGGGTGTCTTGAGTGCAAGGATTGGGGAGCTCTGGGTGCAGGATTGGGTTGACCTGAGTGCAGGGATTGGAGAGCTCTAGGTGCATGGACTGGGGTGTCCTGAGTGTAAGGATTGGGGTGTCTTGGGTTCAGGGATTGGGGTGACATGAGTGCAAGGATTGGAGTGTCTTGGGTGCGGGGATTGGCGTGTCCTGGGCGCAGGATTGGGGAGCTCTGGGTGCAGGGATTGGGGTGTCTTGGGAGCAGGGATTGGAGAGCTCTGGGTGCAGGATTGGGGTGTCTTGAGTGCAAGGATTGGGGTGTCCTCAGTGCAAGGATTGGGGTGTCCTGAGTGCAGAGATTGGGGAGCTCTGGGAGCAGGATTGGGTTGACCTGGGTTCAGAATTGGGGTGTCCTGGGGGCAGGATTGGGGAGCTCTTAGTGCAGGGATTGGGGAGCTCTGGGTGCAAGGATTGGGGTGTCTTGGGTGCAGGATTGAGGAGCTCTAGGTGCAGGGATTGGGGTGTCCTGAGTGCAAGGATTGGGGAGCTCTGGGTGCAAGAATTGGGGTGTCCTGAGTGCAGGATTGGGGTGTCCTAAGTGCAGGGATTGGGAAGCTCTGGGTGCAGGGATTGGGGTGTCTTGAGTGCAAGGATTGGGGACCTCTGGGTGCAAGGATTGGGGTGTCCTGGGTGCAGGGATTGAGGAGCTCTGGGTGCAGGATTGGGGTGTCCTGAGTGCAAGGATTGGGGAGCTCTGGGTGCAAGGATTGGAGTGTCCTGGGTGCAAGGATTGGGGAGCTCTGGGTGCAAGGATTGGGGTGTCCTGGGTGCAGGGATTGAGGAGCTCTGGGTGCAGGATTGGGTTGACCTGAGTTCAGGGATTGGGGAGCTCTGGGTGCAGGGACTGGGGTGTCCCGAGTGTAAGGATTGGGGTGTCTTGGGTTCAGGGATTGGGGTGACATGAGTGCAAGGATTGGGGTGTCCTGGGCGCAGGATTGGGGTGAGCTGAGTGCAAGGATTGAAGTGTCTTGGGAGCAGGGATTGGGGAGCTCTGGGTGCAGATATTGGGGTGTCCTCAGTGCAGGGATTGGGGAGCTCTGGGTGCAAGGATTAGGGTGTACTGAGTGCAAGGATTGGGGTGTCCTGGGTTCAGGGATTGGGGACCTCTGGGTGCAGGATTGGGGTGTCCTAACTGCAGGGATTGGAGTGTCTTGGGTGCAAGGACTGGAGAGCTCTGGGTGCAGGATTGGGGTGTCTTGAGTGCAAGGATTGGGGAGCTCTGGGTGCAAGGATTGGGTTGACCTGAGTGCAGGGATTGAGGAGCTCTAGGTGCATGGACCGGGGTGTCCTGAGTGTAAGGATTGGGGTGTCTTGGGTTCAGGGATTGGGGTGACATGAGTGCAAGGATTGGGGTGTCCTCAGTGCAAGGATTGGGGTGTCCTGAGTGCAGAGATTGGGGAGCTCTGGGAGCAGGATTGGGGTGTCCTGGGTTCAGAATTGGGGTGTCCTGGGGGCAGGATTGGGGAGCTCTGAGTGCAGGAATTGGGGTGACCTGGGTGCAAGGATTGGGGAGCTCTTAGTGCAGGGATTGGGGAGCTCTGGGTACAAGGATTGGGGTGTCTTGGGTGCAGGATTGAGGAGCTCTAGGTGCAGGGATTGGGGTGTCCTGAGTGCAAGGATTGGGAAGCTCTGGGTGCAAGAATTGGGGTGTCCTGAGTGCAGGATTGGGGTGTCCTAAGTGCAGGGATTGGGAAGCTCTGGGTGCAGGGATTGGGGTGTCTTGAGTGCAAGGATTGGGGAGCTCTGGGTGCAAGGATTGGGGTGTCTTGAGTGCAAGGATTGGGGTGTCCTGAGTGCAGAGATTGGAGAGCTCTGGGTGCAGGGATTGGAGTGTCCTGAGTGCAGGATTGGGGTGTCTTGGGAGCAGGATTGGGGTGTCCTGAGTGCAGGGATTGGGGAGCTCTAGGTGCAGGGATTGGGGTGTCCTGGGTTCAGGAATTGGGGAGCTCTGGGTGAAGGATTGGGGTGTCTTGGGTGCAGGATTGAGGAGCTCTAGGTGCAGGGATTGGGGTGTCCTGAGTGCAAGGATTGGGGAGCTCTGGGTGCAAGAATTGGGGTGTCCTGAGTGCAGGATTGGGGTGTCCTAAGTGCAGGGATTGGGGAGCTCTGGGTGGAAGGATTGGGGTGTCCTGTGTGCAAGGATTGGGGTGTCCTGGGTGCAGGGATTGAGGAGCTCTGGGTGCAGGATTGGGGTGTCTTGATTGCAAGGATTGGGGTGTCCTGAGTGCAGAGATTGGGGTGTCGTGAGTGCAGGGATTGGGGAGCTCTGGGTGCAGGGATTGGGGTGTCCTGAGTGCAGGATTGGGGTGTCTTGGGAGCAGGATTGGGGTGTCCTGAGTGCAGGGATTGGGGTGTCCTGAGTGCAAGGATTGGGGAGCTCTGGGTGCAAGGATTGGGGTGTCCTGAGTGCAGGGTTGGGGTGTCCTGAGTGCAAGGATTGGGGAGCTCTGGGTGCAGGATTGGGGTGTCTTGATTGCAAGGATTGGGGTGTCCTGAGTGCAGAGATTGGGGTGTCGTGAGTGCAGGGATTGGAGAGCTCTGGGTGCAAGGATTGGGGTGTCCTGAGTGCAGGATTGGGGTGTCTTGGGAGCAGGATTGGGGTGTCCTGAGTGCAGGGATTGGGGAGCTCTAGGTGCAGGGATTGGGGTGTCCTGGGTTCAGGAATTGGGGAGCTCTGGGTGAAGGATTGGGGTGTCTTGGGTACAAAGATTGGGGAGCTCTGGGAGCAGGATTGGGGTGTCCTGGGTGCAGAATTGAGGTGTCCTGGGGGCAGGATTGGGGAGCTCTGAGTGCAGGAATTGGGGTGACCTGGGTGCAAGGATTGGGGAGCTCTGGGTGCAGGATTGGGGTGTCCTGAGTGCAGAGATTGGGGTGTCTTGAATTCAGGGATTGGGTTGACCTGAGTGCAGGGCTTGGGGAGCTCTGGGTGCAGGGATTTCCCAGTTTGGGTGGGACCTGTCCCAGTTTGCAGGTGCTTGTTGGGCTCCTTCTCCCTGGTAACGGGTGACATGAGGCCTCGAGGCCTCTTCATTGGCTCTGGGGGTGCTGGGGGTGCACCCGGCAAGCGGCTTCTTCCCCCCCGGGGGCTGCAGCCATGGGGGCTGAGGGGGGCCTGGCGGCCGCACTGCTCTGGGTCACCGTGGCCTGGGCTGGAGGACACGGTACAAAGCGGGGGGGGTTGTGCAAATCGGGGGGCACTTGTGCAAAGGGGAGGGCACTGGTGCGAAGGAGGAAGGAGGTTGGGAGGGGACTGGTGGAAAGGGGGAGCAGGGTGGGGGGGCTACTTCTGCAAAGGAGGGAGGAGATTTGAGGGTCTTGGCTTTGGGCAAGGTTGGGGTCCATGAGGTGGAGAATCCTTGGGATTGAGGGTCCTTGGGGTTGGGGTCTCCAGGGTTGGGGTCCATGGGGTAGCGAATCCTTAGCTTTCAGGGGTCTTCAGGGTTGGGGTCTCCAGGGTTGGTATCCATGGGATGAGAGATCCTTGGGCTTGAGGGTCTTTGGGGTTGGGGTCTCCAGGGTTCAGGTCCATGGGATGACTGATCCTTGGGCTTGAGGGTCTTTGGGGTTGGGGTCTCCAGGGTTGAGGTCCTTGGGGTGGAAGATCCTTGGGCTTGAGGGTCCTTGGTATTGGGGTCTCCAGGGTTGGGGTCCTTGGGATGGAAGATCCTTGGGTTTGAGGGTCTTTGGGGTTGGGGTCTATGGGTCTATGGGGTGGGAGGTCCTTGAGTTTGAGGCTCGGAGTTGGGGTCCTTGGGTTTGAGAGTCCTTGGGTTTGGGGTCTCCAGAGTTGGGGCCCATGGGATGGAGGATCCTTGGGTTTGGGGCTCTATGGGGTGGGAGGTCCTTGAGTTTGAGGCTCGCCATTGGGTTCTCCAGGGTTGGGGTCCTTGGGATGGAAGATCCTTGGGTTTGAGGGTCTTTAGGGTTGGGGTCTCCAGGTTTTGGGGTCTATGGGGTGGGAGGTCCTTGAGTTCGAGGCTCAGAGTTGGGGTCTCCAGGGTTAGTATCCATGGGATGAGAGATCCTTGGGCTTGAGGGTCCTTGGGGTTGGGGTCTCCAGGTCTGTGGGGTGGGAGGTCCTTGAGTTCAAGGCTCAGCATTGGGTTCTCCAGGGTTGGGGTCCATGGGATGGAAGATCTTTGGGTTTGAGAGTCCTTGGGTTTGTGGTCTCCAGGGTTGAGGTCCATAGGATGAGAGATCCTTGGGTTTGAGGGTCCTTGGGGTTGGGGTCTCCAGGGTTTGGGGCTCTATGGGGTAGGAGGTCCTTGAGTTCAAGGCTTGGAGTTGGGGTCTTCAAGGTTGGGTGTCCTTGGGATGGAAGATCCTTGGGCTTGAGGGTCTTTAGGGTTGGGGTCTCCAGGTTTTGGGGTCTATGGGGTGGGAGGTCCTTGAGTTCGAGGCTCAGAGTTGGGGTCTCCAGGGTTGGTATCCATGGGATGAGAGATCCTTGGGCTTGAGGGTCTTTGGGGTTGGGTTCTCCAGGGTTGAGGTCCTTGGGGTGGAAGATCCTTGGGCTTGAGGGTCCTTGGGGTTGGGGTCTCCAGGGTTGGGGTCCTTGGGATGGAAGATCCTTGGGTTTGAGGGTCTTTAGGGTTGGGGTCTCCAGGTTTTGGGGTCTATGGGGTGGGAGGTCCTTGAGTTTGAGGCTTGGAGCTGGGGTCTCCAGGGTTGGGGTCTCCAGGGGTAGGTTCCTTGGGGTGGAAGATCCTTGGGTTTGAGGGTCCTTGGGGTTGTGGTCTCCAGGGCTGGTGGTCCTTGGGGTGGGTTTGGGGTTGGCCTCAGTGGTTCCCTCCCGGTGCCCCAGATCCTCCGGCGCACGTCCTGGCCGAGGTCCTCTTCTGCCAGCGGCCGTGGCCCTCGCTGGGGGCGGCAGTGACCTTCGACTCCGACCAACTCTTCTGGTTCGACTTCCCCGGCTCCCGCTGGACCCCTCGTCTGCCCAACCTCCCGCCGTGGCCTCCGGCCCTGGAGACCCCAGCCCAGCTCCTCCAGGATGCCACCCTCTGCCAGGACCTGCGCAGAGCCATCTCCCAGCTGGTCACCGGCCACCTGGCCGAGGCCAAGGGTAGGTGGCACTGCCGTCACGGGGGCCTCAGCGTCACCTCCTGCTCCTCCATCACGTTCTCTCTCTTCCCATCATCATCTAGTTCTCCAAAATGTTCTTTCTCTTCCCATCATCATCATCACCATCATCACCTCCTGGTCTTTCGTAACATTCTGTCTCTTCCCATCATCATCATCATCACCTCCTGGTTCTCCATAACATTCTCTCTCTTCCCATCATCATCATCATCTGGTTCTCCATAACGTTCTCTCTCTTCCCATCATCATCATCATCATCATCATCACCACCACCACCACCTCCTGGTTCTCCATAACATTCTCTCTTTTCCCATCATCATCATCATCATCATCTGGTTCTCCATAATGTTCTCTCTTTTCCCATCATCATAAGTTTCTCTCCCCATCATCATCATCACCTTCTGGTCCTCCATCACGTTCTCTCTCTTCCCATCATCATCATCACCTCCTAGTCCTCCATAACCTTCTTTCTCTTCCCATCATCATCATCACCTCCTTGTCCTTCATAACATTCTCTCTCTTCCCGTTGTCATCGTCGTCGTCATCATCATCATCATCACCATCACCTCCTAGTCCTTCAAAACATTCTCCTCCCATCATCATCATCACCTCCTAGTCCTCCATAACCTTCTTTCTCTTCCCATCATCATCACTTCCTTGTCCTTCATAACCTTCTCTCTCTTCCCATCATCATCATCTCATTATCCTCCATAATGTTCTCTCTTCCCATCATCATCATCATCATCACCATAATCCTCTAGTCCTTCATAACATTCTCTCTCTTCCTGTTGTCGTCATCATCATCGTTATCATCATCGTCATCATCATCATTACCATCACCTCCTGGTCCTTCAAAACATTCTCTTCCCATCATCATCATCACCTCCTAGTCCTCCATAACCTTCTTTCTCTTCCCATCATCATCATCATCATCATCATCATCATCACCTCCTTGTCCTACATAACATTCTCTCTCTTCCTATTATCATCATCTCATTATCCTTCATCACGTTCTCTCTCTTGCCGCCATCATCATCATCATCACCATCATCACCTCCTGGTTTGATGGAGGTTCTGACGAACCTAGTGGTTGATGCTCCATCCCTGAAATTCCTGGAATGGATGGAGCTGGAGTGACCTGACCTGGTGGTGACTGTTGATGGAGCAGATGCCTCCTTGACGGTTCCTCTCCCACCTCCCCCCTTCTCGTCCCCCCCAGGTGTCCCCATGGCCGACGTCTTCTCGCTGCGCCCTCCGTTGCCGGGCGAGCCCAACACCCTGGTCTGCCTGGTGGCCAACGTCTTCCCTCCGGCGGTGGAGGTGACGTGGCTGCTGGACGGCGTCCCCATCACCCAGGGGGTCACCGACACCCGCTACACCCCCACGGCCGATCTCGCCTTCCTGCGCTTCTCCTACCTGAATGTGACGCCGGCCGCTGGGGACATCTACACCTGCGTCGTCACCCGACAAGGGGACAACGCGTCCACCATCGCCTACTGGGGTGAGGACGGGGACACTGGGGGGAGGATGGGGACACTGGGGTGAGGACGGGGACACTGGGGGGAGGACACTGGGGTGAGGATGGGGACACTGGGGTGAGGATACTGGGGTGAGGATGGGGACACTGGGGTGAGGACACTGGGGTGAGGATGGGGACACTGGGATGAGGATGGGGACACTGGGGTGAGGATGGGGACACTGGGGTGAGGATGGGGACACTGGGGTGAGGACACTGGGATGAGGATGGGGACACTGGGGTGAGGATGGGGACACTGGGGTGAGGGTGGGGACACTGGGGTGAGGACACTGGGGTGAGGATGGGGACACTGGGGTGAGGATGGGGACACTGGGGTGAGGACACTGGGGTGAGGATGGGGACACTGGGATGAGGATGGGGACACTGGGGTGAGGACACTGGGGTGAGGATGGGGACACTGGGGTGAGGATGGGGACACTGGGGTGAGGACACTGGGGTGAGGATGGGGACACTGGGATGAGGATGGGGACACTGGGGTGAGGACACTGGGGTGAGGATGGGGACACTGGGGTGAGGATGGGGACACTGGGGTGAGGACACTGGGGTGAGGATGGGGACACTGGGATGAGGATGGGGACACTGGGGTGAGGACACTGGGGTGAGGACGGGGGCACTGGGGTGAGGATACTGGGGTGAGGATGGGGACACTGGGGTGAGGATGGGGACACTGGGGTGAGGATACTGGGGTGAGGATGGGGACACTGGGGTGAGGACACTGCGGTGAGGATGGGGACACTCGGGTGAGGACATTGGGGGGAGGATGGGGACACTGGGGTGAGGATGGGGACACTGGGGTGAGGACACTGGGGTGAGGATGGGGACACTGGGGTGAGGACACTGCGGTGAGGATGGGGACACTGGGGGGAGGATGGGGACACTGGGGTGAGGATGGGGACACTGGGGTGAGGACACTGCGGTGAGGATGGGGACACTGGGGGGAGGATGGGGACACTGGGGTGAGGATGGGGACACTGGGGGGAGGATGGGGACACTGGGGTGAGGATACTGGGGTGAGGATGGGGACACTGGGGTGAGGACACTGGGGTGAGGATGGGGACACTGGGGACACTGACAATTCTGCAGTTCTTCGACTCTTCAATTCTTCGATTCCTCAATTCTTTGACTCTTCGATTCTCTGATTCTTTGATTTTGTGATTCTTCAATTCTCTGATTCTCTAATTTTGTGATTTTATGACTCTCCTATTCTCCGATTATCCGACTCTTCGATTCTCTGATTCTTCAATTCTGTGATTCTTTGATTCTCCGATTTTCTGATTCTTTGATTCTCTGATTCTTCAATTCTGTGATTCTTCGATTCTCTGATTTTGTGATTCTTCGATTCTGCAAGTCTGTAATTCTCTGACTGCAATTCTCCAATTCTTCTATTCTTCCATTCTTTGATTCTCCAATTCTCTGATTCTCTGATTCTTCGATTCTTCAATTCTCTGATTCTTCGTTTCTTCAATTCTCTGATTCTCTGATTCTTCGATTCTTCAATTCTCTGATTCTTCGTTTCTTCAATTCTCTGATTCTTTGATTCTTCAATTCTTTGATTCTCTGATTCACTGATTTTGTGATTCTTCGATTCTGCGATTCTGTAATTCTTGGACTCTGTGATTCTCTGATTCTTCAGTTCTGTGATTCTTCGATTCTCTAATTTTGTAATCCTTTGATTCTTCAATTCTCTGATTCTCTAATTTTGTGATTTTGTGATTCTCTGATTCTCCGATTCTCCGATTCTTCAATTCTCCAATTCTCTGATTCTTTGATTCTCTGATTCTTCAATTCTTTGATTCTTCTGATTCTCTGATTCTCCTATTCTGTGATTCTGTGGTTCTTCGATTCTCTGATTTTGTGATTCTTTGACTCTGTGATTCTCTGATTCTCTAATTTTGTGATTTTGTGATTAGTCGATTCTTCAGTTCTGTAATTCTCTGACTCTGTGATTCTTTGATTCTCTGATTCTCCGATTCTTCTATTCTGTGATTCTCTGATTCTCTAATTTTGTGATTTTGTGATTCTCTGACTCTGTGATTCTCTGATTCTGCGATTCTGCAATTCTATGATTCTCTGATTCTGTAATTCTATGATTCTCTGATTCTGTAATACTTTGATTCTTCAATTCTGCGATTCTATGAATCTCTGATTCTGTGACTCTATTATTCTGCAATTCTGTGATTCTCTGAATCTGTGATTCTCTGATTCTGTGACTCTGATTCTCCGACTCTGTGATTTTGTGCCTGTGATTTTTACACTTCTCTCCGCTCAGTGCTGCAGCCGCCGGTGGCTGCGGAGGAGCTGCAGACGGCTCTGTGCGGCGCCGCCATGGCCCTGGGCACCCTCTTGGCCCTGCTCGGCGTCGCCATGATGGTGGCCGCGCGACGAGGAGCCCGCGGGGCCGGGACCTGACCTGGGGGGTGTCCCCAACCCCCCCAACCCATGTCCCCAACCCCCTACCGTGTCCCCAACTCCCCGACCCCCTGTCCTGCACCCCCTTCCCCAGAATTAAACCCCTTGGCTATGTCTGTGCCTCAGTTTCCCCATTGCCAAAGGGTGGGAGGGGCTGGAGGCGGCCAAGGGGGTGACTTCTCTACTGTCTGATATGGGGTTGGGCTGGATCACACCCCCCAAAGAGATACTCCAGATCTGTGCCTCAGTTTCCCTGCTTGAATGGGAGATGGTGGCTTCTCCGCTGTCTCATATGGAGTTGGGCTGGATCACCCACCCCCAAAGAGATATTCCAGATCTGTGCCTCAGTTTCCCCACTTGAACAGGAGGGAGGTGGCCATGGTGGTGGCTTCTCCGCTGTCTGATATGGGGTTGGGCTCCTCCTGCCCCATTCCCAGATCTATCCCAGATCTGTGCCTCAGTTTCTCCACTTGAATGGGAAGGAGGTGTCTGTGGTGGTGACTTCTCCATTGTCTGATATGGGGTTGGGCTGGATCACACTCCCAAAGAGCCACTGCAGATCCCTGCCTCAGTTTCCCCACTTGAATGGGAAGGAGGTGACCGTGATGGTGGCTTCTCCGCTGTCTGATATGAGGTTGTGCTGCTCCCAGCCCATTCCCAGACCCAAACCGGGATCTATGCCTCAGTTTCCCCACTTGAACTGGAAGGAGGTGACCGTGATGGTGGCTTCTCTGCTGTCTGATATGGTGTTGGGCTGGATCACTTGCCAAAGAGGCACTCCAGATCTCTGCCTCAGTTTCCCCACTTGAACTGGAGGGAGTTGACCATGGTGGTGGCTTCTCCGCTGTCTGATATGGGGTTGGGCTCCTCCTAGTTTATTCCCAGAGCCACTTCAGATCTCTGCCTCAGTTTCTCCACTTGAATGGGAAGGAGGTGACCATGTTGGTGGCTTCTCCGCTGTCTGATATGAGGCTGTGCCCTCATGTCGCTGTCCCCCCCCATGTCCCCACATCCCCCCAATGTCCCCCCACAACACCCCCACGTCCCCTTGTGCCCCCCCCCGTTCTTTGTGGCCTCCCAGTGCTCCCAGTTTGGCCTCAGAGGGGTTACTGGGAGGGGAGGGGTGGTTAACGCTACCACGGAAGTACCTGGGGGGGGAAGGGGGGGGACAGGGACCATGTGACCATGTGAACGGTGACCCCTCTGTGGTGGTGACAGCGAGGGGACCCCCCCCCAGTGCCTCCCAGTCTCATACTGGGGCGGCCGAGGAGCCTTCTGCTCCGGCAACTGGTGACGCCCTTGGGCTCTGGAGCCTCATTGGGTGCTGGGGGGGGAAGGGGGGGGTGGGGGTGGGGCAGGGCTTGGGGGGCCGGGGGGGTGTGGGGGGGGCACAGGGAGAGGCCGGACACCCCCACAGCCACCCCAGCTCATCATGCTGGTGCTACTGGGGCTGGCACTGGGAGCCCGGGGAGCAGGTGGGGATGGGGGGACTGGGGGGACTGGGGGAAGTGGAGGGACTAGGGGAATGGGAGGACTGGGAGGGACTGGGGGAAGTGGGAGGACTAGGGGAATGGGGGAACTGGGAGGACTGGGAGGGACTGGGGGGACTAGGGGAATGGGGGGAATGGGGGGAATGGGGGAAACTGGGGGGACTGAGAGGCACTGGGTGAATTGGGGGGAATGGGAGGACTGGGGGGACTGGGGGAAGTAGGGAGACTGGGAGCACTGGGGAGACTGGGGGGAATGGGAGGAATGGGAGGACTGGGGGAAGTGGGGAACTGGGGGGACTGGGAGGCACTAGGGGGAATGAGGGGACTGGGAGGACTGGGAGACTTGGGGGACTGGGGGAAGTGGGGAACTGGGGGGACTAGGGGAATGGGGGGACTGGGGGGAATGGGAGGACTGGGGTGACGGGGGGAAGTAGGGAGACTGGGGGCACTGGGGAGACTGGGGGGAAGTGGGGAAGTGAGGGGCTGGGGGGAATGGGGAACTGGGAGGAATGGAGGGAAGTGAGGGGACTGGGAGGCACTGGGGGGAGTGGTGAACTGGGGGGACTGGGAGGCACTAGGGGGAATGGGAGGAGCTGGGGGAATGAGGGGACTGGGAGGACTGGGGGGAATGGGAGACTAGGGGGAATGGGGGAAGTGGGGAACTGGGGGGAGTCAGGGAAATGGGGGACTGAGGGGACTGGGGGGGAATGGGGGAAACTGGGAGGACTGAGGGGACTGGGAGGCAATAATGGGGGGAATGGGAGAAGTGGGGGGACTGGGGGATCTGGGGGGACTGGGGAAACTGGGAGGACTGGGGGAAGTGGGGAACTGGGGGAAGTGGGGGGAATGGGGGACCTAGGGGGACTGGGGGAACTATGGGGAATGGGGTGACTGGGGGAACTGGGGGCACTGGGGAGACTCGTGAGACTGAGGGTACTGGGAAGACTGGGGGAAGTGGGGAGACTAGGAGGACTGGGAGGCACTGGGGGGACTAGGGGGACTGGGGGCACTGTGGGAAGTGGAGGGAGGGGCTTGGGGGGAAAGAGGGGCCTGGGGGGAACTGGGGACACTGGGGGGTGGGACGAGGGGGGAGAATGGGGAGCTGGGCTATGGGGGGAACTGGGGACACTGGGGACGAGGAGGGAGAATGGGGATGGGGGGGGACCAAGGGTATGGGGGGCACAGGGGGGTCTGAGGACACTGGGGGGGGACAAAGGGGCTTGGGGACAAAGTGGGGGGAACTGAGGACAGTGGGTAGGACTGGGGGGGTTGAGAACCCATAGGGAGACTGGTCTTGGGGACCCCCAGGAAGGGTTTGGGGGGATCAGCCCTGGGGACAAGGAAGGAAGTGGATGGAGATGGATGGATGGAGGTGGACGGAGATGGACGGAGGTGGATGAGGTGGATGGAGGTGGATGGGAGTGGACGGAGGTGGACGGAGATGGATGGAAGTGGACAGAGGTGGATGGAGATGGACGGAGGTGGATGGAGGTGAATGGAAGTGGATGGAGATGGATGGAAGTGGATGGAGATGGATGGAGGTAGAGATGGTTGAAAGTGGCTGGAGGTGGTTGGAGATGGATGGAGGTGGCTGGAGATGGATGGAGATGGATGGAGGTGGATGGAAGTGGATGGAAATGGAGATGGTGGAAAGTGGATGGAGATGGTGGAAAGTGGCTGGAGATGGATGGAGGTGGATGGAGATGGATAGAGGGAAGAGGACAAATGAGGAATGGATGAAGAGATGGAGATGGACAGAGGGATGGGCTTGGATAGACAGGGATGAAGAAATGGAGATGGAAGACGGACAGATGGAATCTGCAAGAGAACAGAAGGGATGGGGATGGGTGGAGAGGAGCTGGATGAGGGCTGATGGACAGGAATGGATGGGAACGAAGAGAGATGGACGGAGAGATGGGGACGGACAAAGGTGACCCCGGAGATGCCACCACCACCCTCCCCGTCCCCCTCTCAGGCGCCTTCCTGATGCACGTGGCCAGCTCCTGCCCGCTGGCGGCCAACGGCTCCTTGCTGGACTTCGAATTTGCCGTCGTCTTCAACAAGAACCCCCTGGTCTGCTACGACCCCTCCGCCCGCCTCTTCGTCCCCTGCGACTGGGGCCTGCTCCGCGACGTCGCCCAGGAGGTGGCCGCCCACCTCAACAACGGCACCGGCTGGTTGGAGCGCGTCAAGGGCCGGCACCGCGCCTGCCGGGACCTGGGCCTCCACTTCTGGGCCTCCACGGCGCTGCGGAGGAGTGAGCTCCACGGGCTCCTTGTGGGGACATCCCATGGGGACATCCCGTGGGGATATGGGGACATGGCATAAGGGCGTGGGGGGATCTCACAGGGTCATCTCATGGGGACATGGGGATATCTCAAGGGGTCATCACATGGGGACATGGGGACATCTCATGGGGACATGGGGATATCTCAAGGGGTCATCACATGGGGACATGGGGACACCTCATGGAGACATCGCATGGGGACATCTCATGGGAACATCTCATGGGGACACAGGGATATCTCATGGGGTCATATCATGGGGACATGGGGATATCTATGGGAATATCGGGACATCTCAAGAGGACATCACATGGGGACATTGCACGGGGATACCTCATGGTGGCATCACATGGGGACATGGGGATATCTCATGGGGACATCCCGTGGGGATATGGGGACACGGCATGGGGACATCTCATAAGGACATGGGGATATCTCAAGGGGATATATCATGGGACTTGGGGACATCACATGGGGACATAGGGATATCTCAAGGGGTCATCACATGGGGATATTGCATGGGGATACCCCATGGGGACATCTCATGGGGACATGGGGACACCTCACAGGGACATCGCATGAGGACATCTCATGGGGACATAGGAATATCTCATGGGGTCATATCATGGGAACATGGGGACATCTCATGGGGACATGGGGATGTCTCATGGGGACATTACATGGGGACATGAGGATATCTCATGGTGACATGGGGACATCCCATGGGGACACCTCACGGGGACATGGGGATATCTCATGGGGACATCACTTGGGGACATGGGGTCATCTCAAGAGGACATCACATGGGGACATCTCATGGGGACATGGGGACACCTCATAGGGACATCACATGGGGACATCTCATGGGAACATCTCATGGGGACATGGGGATGTCTCAAGGGGATGTCTCATGGGGACTTGGGGACATCACATGGGGACATGGGGACATCTCATGGGGACATTGGGATGTCTCATGGGGACACTGCATGGGGACATGAGGATATCTCATGGGGACATGGGAATATCTCATGGGGACATTTCATGGGGAGGCCTGATGGGGACATCATGTGGGGACATGGGAACATCTCATGGGGACATTGCATGGGGATACCCCATGGGGACATCACATGGGGACATGGGGACATTGCATAGGGATACCCCATCGGGACATCTCAAGGCGACATCGCATGGGGACATCTCATGGGGACATGGGGATATCTCATGGGGTCATATCATGGGGACATGGGGGCATCTCATGGGGACATCTCATGGGGACATGGGGATATCTCATGGGGTCATATCATGGGGACATGGGGACATCTCATGCAGACATTGCATGGGGACACCTGATGGGGACATCATGGGGACATCTCATAGGGACATCTCATGGGGACAGGGGGATATCTCATGGGGACATCACATGGGGGCACCTCATAGGGACATGAGGATGTGGGGATACCTCATGGGGACATCTCATGGGGATGTGGGGATATTTTATGGGGTCACTTCATGGGGACATGAGGCTATCTCATGGGGACACAGGGACATTGCTTGTGGACGTTGGGCTATCTCCTGTGTCCGTGTCATAGGGACACCCCACGGGGACACCGTACAGGGTGGGATGTGCCTCACCCCACCACTGACCCGTCCCTGTCCCCATCCCAGCCCCACCCCAAGTCCGCATCGTGGCCTCCAGGACCTCCAACGCTCGCACTCCCATCCTCCTCACCTGCCACGCGTGGGGCTTCTACCCAGCTGAGGTGACCCTCACCTGGCTGCGCAACGGGGACATCGTGGGGCCCGGCGACCGCCCCCCGATCGCCGCCGTCCCCAACGGCGACTGGACCTACCAGACGCAGGTGACCCTCCTGGTGGACCCGGTGGCCGGGGACACCTTCACCTGCTCCGTGCAACATGCCAGCCTGGACCAGCCCCTCCTGGAGGACTGGGGTGAGTTGGAGAGGGGAGGACACCCAACTGGACGTCTGGGTGGTCACCACGTCGTTGTCCACACCCAATGGTGTCCCCACAGGTCCTGGCTTGTCCCCAGGGTTGACGGTGAAGGTGGTGGCAGCCACCTTGGTGATGCTGGTCGGGCTCAGCGTCTTCATCGTTGGTGTCTACCACTACCGGGTTGGGCCACCGGCCAAGGGTGAGTGGAAGAAGGGACAGGGATGGGGACAGTGGCCTGGGAGGGGATGGGGACAGCGGCCTGGTCAGTGATGGGGACAGTGGGCTGGGAGGTGACACAGACCCTCCTCACCCCCTCGACTCCCCCAACCAGGTTACACGCCCATTCCTGGAGACAACTTCCATGCAGGTAAGAGCTGGTCCACCCCGTCCCATGTCCCCAAGGGGTGTGTCACCCCCTCTCTACCACCCTGTGTCCCCTCCAGACAGCATCTGAGGACCCCCCCGACTGGTGATGTCCTGGAAACGGTGGCTCTGCGGTCACTGTCACCCTGGGGTGAAACTGCAGAGATGACAATAAAGAGGCTCCAGGATGATGTTGATGGCAAATGGGGACAATGGGGATACCAGGAATGAGGGGACATGGGGCTTGAGGATATCCCAGTATGGGATGGGTTGGATTGGGTTGGAAGGGACCTCCAAGAACATATAGATCCACCTACTGCTATGTGCTCCCAGTGCCTCCCAGTGTCCCCACCTCCCTCTCAGTGCCTCTCAGTGTCACCACCTCCCTCCCAGTGTCCCCATCTCCCTCCCAGTGCCTCCCAGTGTCCCCAGCTCCCTCCCAGTACCTCCCAGTGTCACCACCTCCCTCCCAGTGCCTCTTAGTGTCACCACCTCCCTCCCAGTGTCCCCATCTCCCTCCCAGTGCCTCCCAGTGTCCCCAGCCGGGTCGCAGTGCAGCCCCCAGTGCAGCTCTCAGTCTTTATCAAGCATGGAGGCAGCAGGGGGGGGCGCTGGGGGGAGCCCGCAGTGGGGCAGGCGGGGGGGGTTGGGGGGCTGGGGGGCACGGAGGGCGCTGGAGCGGCTGCGCAGGAGCTGGGCTTCCCTCAGGAGCTCTGGGGGAAAAAAAGGGACCAGATTAGGGGGACAGGGACCCCAGAGCCCAAGTGCCACCAAACCCCATGGAACCTGCACTCACCAGGTCCCCCCAAAACCCCAAAGACCCCCCAGACACCAGCTCCTCCCACACCCCAGTCACCTCCCAGACCCTCAGAGCCAAGTGACCCCCCTAGACCCTACTGACCCCCCAGAACCCCAAGTCCCCCCAGATCCCCATGATGCCCCCAGAACCCAATGACCCCATATACACCAATCACCCCCTAAACCCCAATGACCCCCAAACCCCAGGTCCCCCCAGACCCCAATGACCCTCCCCAAACACAATGTCCTCCCTAAGCCAATGACCCCCAAATCCCCAATGACCCCCCCAGACCCCAATGATCCCCAAACCCCCTATGTAGCCCCAGATACCAATGACCCCCCAGACCCTATTGAACCCTAGAACCCAGTGACTCCTTAGACCCCAATGACCCCCAAGACCCCACTGAACCCCAGAACCCCCAGACCCCAATGCCCTCCCCTAACCCCCAACACCCCATCCAGACACCCATGACACCACCAACCCCCCGCCCAAGTCCACTGCCCCCCCATCCCCTGTCCCCCCCCTTGTCCCCCTAACCCACTGACCTTGCTGCGGGTGTAGAGGCCGAGAAATGACTCCTAAACACTAATGACCCCCAAACCCCACTGCCCCCCATCCCTTGTCCCCCCAACCCACTGACCTTGGTGCGGGTGTAGAGGCCGAGAAATGACTCCTAAACACTACTGACCCCCCAAACCCCACTGCCCCCCATCCCTTGTCCCCCTAAAGCACTGACCTTGCTGCGGGTGTAGAGGCCGAGCCCCAGCGCCAGGAAGACGACGCCCAGCACCAAGCCCCCCACCCCCGTCAGCATCTTGCTCCTGGCGCCGTCCGCCTGCAGCTCTGCGGGGGGGGCGAGAGCAGGGGCTCAGGGCTGGGGGGGCCCACTCCCCCTACCCCCAGCCCAGGCTCTTACCCCACGCCTGGGTGACGGGGCGCTGCAGGCTGGCGTGCTCCACCTGGCACGTGTAGGTCTCCCCGCGCTGCGGGATGCTTTCCAGCATCACCAGCACCTGGTAGGTCCAGTCTCCGTTCTGCAGCACGTCCGTGGACACCACGCGCTCCACCTCCTCCTGCCCGTTCTTCAACCACTTCACCTCGATGGCGGCGGGGTAGAAATCCGTCACGGCACAAACCAGCCTGTCGGGCTGGGGCAGGGAGCCCGACTGCACGGGGTAGATGTGCACCTGGGGCTGCACTGGGGGAGAGCGCCAGAGAGCTGCCCAGGGGCTCCCACAGCCCAGGGGCCACCCAGCCGCCAGCAGGGACAGCTTGGACACCCTCGAGCTCAACCCGAGCTCTCCAGGGGTGAGAAAGCATTGAGTGGAGAGGTTGGGATGGAGCTTGGAGAGGCTCGAGGGGAGCTGGAGCTCTCCAGGGGCCAGAAAGCATCGAGGGGAGAGGTTGGGAAGGAGCTTGGAGAACCTCAGGAGGAGATGGAGCTCTCCAGGGGTGAGAAAGCATTGAGTGGAGAGGTTGGGAAGGAGCTTGGAGAGGTTCAAGGGGAGCTGGAGCTCTCCAAGGGCGAGAGAGCATTGACTGGAGAGGTTGGGAAGAGCCTTGGAGACCCTCAAGCCCAACCAGAGCTGTCCATGTGTGAGAGAGCATTGAGTGGAGAGGTTGGGAAGGAGCTTGGAGACCCTCAAGCTCAGCCAGAGCTCTCCAGAGGCGAGAAAGCATGGACTGGTGCACTTGGGAATGGCCTTGGAGACACTCAAGAGGAGCTGGAGCTCTCCTGGGGTGAGAGAGCATCAAGGGGAGAGGTTGGGAAGGGCCTTGAAGAGCCTGAAGGTTGAGCTGGAGGTCTCCAGGAGCGAGAAAGCATCAACTGGAGAGGATTGGAAGAAGCTTTGTGAGCCTCGAGGAGAGCTGGAGCTCTCTAAGGGCGAGAAAGCATCGAGTGGAGAGCTTGGGAAGGAGCTTGGAGACCCTCAAGCTCAACCAGAGCTCTCCAGGGGTGAGAAAGCATCGACTGGTGAGGTTTGGAAGGAGCTTGGAGACATTCAAGGGGAGCTGGAGCTCTCCAGGGGCGAGAGAGCATCGAATAGTGAGGTTGGGAAGGGCGTGGGGACCCTCAAGGGGATCTTGGTGACGTCGGGAAGGAGCTCAGAGACCCTCCAGGAGGTTTGGGTTGGAGCTCGGGGTGTGTGCAGGGCCAGGAGTGGGGCTGGAGGAGCCCTGGGGGTCCCGTCCAGCCGCGGCCGTGGTGGGGCTGGCGGCCTCGGGGAAGGACACGCGCTGCCCTCCTGCGCCCGGGGGCTTGGCTCGGGCCCGACCCCCGCACAGGGGCTGCCACGCGCTCACCTAGACGATCCACAGCCAAAGAGGAATACACCTCGTAGTTGTGTCGGCAGAACCTGTCCACCTCAGCCCGTCTTCGCTCCATAAGGTCCTCCTGGCTGTTCCAGTATTCGGCATCAGGCTCTCCCAGGGTGTTGTCGGCCACGTAGACCCCCACGTCGCTGTCGAAGTGCGCATACTGCTCCCGGTTGTAGATGTGTCTCACCACTAACCTCACGTGTTCGGTGCCGTTGGTGAAGTAGCAGTTGCCTTTAAACTGGTACTCGAAGAAGGCTGTTGGAGCAGAGCTGGTGAGAAGCTGCTGCCCCTTCCCCTCCAGCTGCCAGCGCTGGGGCAGGTGGGAGGATGCTCATGGGTCCCTGAGCAAGTCCATCCCTTCCCTCGGCATCCACCACCTCCCACTGGATCCACCACCTCCCACTGGATCCATCCCTTCCCTCTCGTTCCACCCCTTCCACGGCTGCGTCAGCAGCATCACTGGTCTCCAGGCAGAGGTGCTGGGCGTGCGTCCGTCCGTCCGGCTGCTCCTCAGGGTGCTCTGGGTGGTGGCTCTGCCTGGGAACAGCTGAGGCGCCCTCGGGGCTCTCCTGCCATTGGCCCCCAGCTTGGAGAGCTTCTCCTGCCCCACCTGCCCCCTCCTTCTCCTCCAGTTTCATCCTTGGCCCCTGGATCCTTCCCTTCCCCCTATCTCCATCCCTTCCCTCTGGCTCTTTCACTTCTCTCTGCATCTAACACTTCCCTCTAGACGATCCCTTCCCTCTGGTTCCATCCCTTCCCTCCAGGTCCAACACTTCCCTCTCAGTCCATCAAATCGCTCCAGCTCCAACTCTTCCCTCCAGCTCCATCCCTTCCCCCTGGATCAATCCTTCCCTCTGGCTTCATCTCTAACCTCCAACTCCATCTGTTCCCCCTACATCCATCACTTTGATCTGGATCCATCAGTTCCCTCCAGCTCCAACTCTTCACCCTAGATCCATCACTTCCATTTGGATCCATCCCTTCCCTCTCTCTCCATCCCTTCCCTCTCTCTCCATCCCTCCCTCCAGCTCCATCCCTCCCCCATCCTCCCCCCCCCCCCCGGGCACCCCCTTTCCCCAGGCCACCCCCTCTCCCCCAGCACCTCCCCAGGCCGTGGGGCTGAGCTCACCTCGGCTCTCCTCGCCGACAGCCCCGGGGGCTCCCAGTGCCACCAGTGCCACCAGTGCCACCAGCACAGCTCCCAGCACGCCAGCAGCCCCCATGCTGCCAGACGCACTCTGCCCCAGTCCTGCCCACTGCCCAAACTGGCACTCCCAGTCACGCCCAATGGACAGCACCAGTTGGGCAGCATCACTGGTCTCCAGGCAGAGGTGCTGGGCGTGCGTCCGTCCGTCCGGCTGCTCCTCAGGGTGCTCTGGGTGGTGGCTCTGCCTGGGAACAGCTGAGGCGCCCTCGGGGCTCTCCTGCCATTGGCCCCCAGCTTGGAGAGCTTCTCCTGCCCCAGCTGCCCCCTCCTCACCCTCTGGATCCAGCCCTTCTCCTCTGGCTCCATCCCTCTCCTCTCATCCCATCCCTCCTCTCTCCATCCAGCCCTTCTCCCACCCTTCCCACCCTCCCACACTCTCTGCTGTCGCTGACAAACTCCCTCAGACGTCCCCAATCCCACTCTCGGGGTCACCCATGACAAGAGTGACCAGGGGGATGGCACCGTTCCCAGTGACAGAGATGGAGATGATGGTCGTAGCCGTCATGGTGCTGCTGGTGCCAATGGGGACGGAGATGATGGAATCGTGGAAGGGTTTGGGTTGGGAGGGACCTCCAAGCCCATCCAGATCCACCCCTGCCCTGTGCTCCCAGTGTCTCCCAGTGTCTCCAGCTCCCTCCCAGTGCTTCCCAGCGTCCCCATCTCCCTCCCAGTGCCTCCCAGTGTCCCCATCTCCCTCCCCGTGTCCCCATCTCCTTCCGAGTGCTTCCTAGTGACTCCATCTCCCTCGCATTGTCCCTGTCTCCTTCCCAGTGTCCCCATCTCCCTCCCAGTGCCTCCCAGTGTCCCTATCTCCTTCCCAGTGCCTCCCATCTCCCTCCCAATGTCCCCATCTCCCTCCTAGTGCCTCCCAGTGTCCCCATCTCCCTCCCAGTGCCTCCCAGTGTCCCCAGCTTCCTCCCAATGTCCCCATCTCCCTCCTAGTGCCTCCCAGTGTCCCCCTCTCCCTCCCAGTGCCTCCCAGTGTCCCCAGCTTCCTCCCAATGTCCCCATCTCCCTAGCAGTGTCCCCAACTCCCTCCCAGTTCCTCCCAGTGACCCCCATCTCACTCCCAGTGTCCCTATCTCTCTCCCAGTGCCTCCATTTCCCTTCCAATGCTCCCCAGTGTCCCCAGCTCCCTCCCAGTGCCTTCCAGTGTCCCCATCTCCCTCCCAGTGTCCCCAGCTCCCTCCCAGTGCCTCCCAGCGTCCCCACCACCTCCCTCCTCCTCTGCCCCAGAGTGTCCTTCATAAAGAGCTCAGATCCCTCCATGGATGAATGAATGAATGGAGATGGATGGATGGATGGATGGATGGATGGATGGATGGATGGATGGATGGATGGATGGATGGATGGATGGATGGATGGATGGATGGATGGATGGATGAATGAAGAGATAGATGGATGGATGGATGGATGGATGAATGAATGGATGGATGAATGGATGGATGAAGAGATGGATGGATGGACAGACAGACACCACCCTCATCCCTCCAAACCCCCCCCCCGACCCCATGTCCCCATCCGTCCCCGACCACACGGCCTCTTCCGCCCCGAGTGGTTTTGCTGCCTCCTTCCTCTTGCACCAACGTTTCCTGCCCCTGTGGAGGGGAAGGGGAACCACCCCGGGGGCCACCGACCAGCCCAGGGGACTGTGGGAAATGGGGATGGGAGCCCTCCAGGTATGGACGGGATGGGGAAATGGGCTGGGAGGGCGACTGGGAGGTGCTGGAGGGTGTGACTGGGAAGTGTGGGAGGCAACTGGGAGGTGTGGGAGGCAACTGGGATGGTTGGAGGGCAACTAGGAGGGTTGGAAGGCGACTGGGAGGGTTGGAGGGCAACTGGGAGGGTTGGAAGGCAACTGGGAGGATTGGAAGGTGACTGGAAGGCTTTGGGGGCAACTGGAAGGCTTTGGGGAGAAACTGGGATGGTTGGAGGGCAACTGAGAGGGTTGGAAGGCAACTGGGATGGTTGGAGGGCAACTGGAAGGTGTGGGAGGGCAACTGGGAGGGTTGGAAGGCAACTGGAAGGTTTTGGGGAGAAACTACGATGGTTGGAGGGCAACTGGGAGGTTTGGAGGGCGACTGGGAGGCTTTGGGGGCAACTGGAAGGCTCTGGGGAGAAACTGGGATGGTTGGAGGGCAACTGGGAGGGCTGGGGAGGGCAACTGGAAGGCTTTGGGGGCAACTGGAAGGCTTTGGGGAGAAACTGGGATGGTTGGAGGGCAACTGGGAGGGTTGGAAGGCAATTGGGAGGCTTTGGGGAGAAACTGGGATGGTTGGAAGGCAACTGGAAGGCTTTGGGGAGAAACTGGGATGGTTGGAGGGGAACTGGGAGGGTTGGGGAGGGCAACTGGGAGGTTGGAGGAGGGCAACTGGGACGAAGGGGATGGGGACGAAGGGATTGGGATGAATGGATGGAGACGGAGGGATGGGGATGGAGATGATGGGGAAGGGGATGGAGATGGGGATGGAGATGGGGATGAATGGGATGGGGACGAAGGTGATGAAGGGATTGGGATGAAGGGATGGAGATGGAAGGATGGAGATGGAGATGAAGGGATGGAGTTGGGGATGGAGATGGTGATGGGGATGAAGGGGATGGGGACGAAAGGGATGGGGATGAAGGGATGGAGATGGAGATGAAGGGGATGGAGATGGAGATGAAGGGGATGGGGACGAAGGGGATAAAGGGATGGAGATGAAGGGATGGAGATGGAGGGATGGAGGAGGGATGGGGATGGAGGGATTGGGATGAAGGGATGGGGACAAAGGGATGGAGATGGGATGGGACAAAGGGATGGAGGACGAAGGGGATGGGGATGGAGATGAAGGGATGGGGATGGAGATGATGGGGAAGGAGATGGAGATGGAGACGATGGAGATGATGGGGATGGGGACGAAGGGGATGAAGGGATTGGGGTTAAGGGATGGAGATGACGGGGATGGAGATGATGGGGATGGAGATGATGGGGATAGGGATGGAGACGAAGGGGATGGGGACGAAGGGGATGGGGACAAAGGGGATGGGGATAGGACGAAGGGGATGGGATGGGACGAAGGGGATGGGATGGGACGAAGGGGATGGGATGGGACGAAGGGGATGGAGATGGGATGGAGGAATGAGATGAAGGGATGGGATGAATGGAAGGGATGAAGGGATGGGATGAAGGGATAGGACGAAGGGCTGGAGGACAACTCCACCTTCTCCACAATCTCCTTCGTCCTCCTCCTCCTCCCCAGCTCCTCCTCCCCACCACCACCGCCACCATGTCCTCATGTCCCCCCACAACCACCGTCCTGCCAGCCCTCAACGCCACCTCCTCCCCCATCCCCGGAGCCGCCTTGGGCTTGACTCTGCTGTCGGTGGCCGTGGCCGTGGGGCTGCCGGGCAACGCCCTGGTCCTGCTGAGCTGCGGCCTGGCCCGGCGCCGCCCGCTTCCCGTCCTCCTCGTCTTCCACTTGGCCTTGGCCGACGTGGTCACCCTCCTGACGGGTCCCGTCTACCTGCGGGCGCTGAGCCTGGGCCGCTGGACCATGGGCCGAGGGCTGTGCCGGGGCTGCCACTACCTCTGCGCCGCCGCCATGTACGTCAGCATCTTCCTCATCGCCCTCCTGGCTCTCCACCGCTGCCTGGCGGTGGCCAAGCCGACCGCCGTGGCCACCGTGGTCAACCGCCACACTGGCCGCTTGGCTCACGCCGTGGCCGCCATTACTTGGTCGGTAGCTTTGGTCTTGGCCTCTCCGACCATCGCCTTCCGGGACGTGGAGGGCGGACGCTGCAGGAGGATCCACCCCACCCCGGCCTGGCTGGTGGTCCACAACCTCCTGGAGACCGTCTTGGGTTGGGCGCTGCCCTTGGGCGCCATCGGCTTGGGTTACGGCGTCCTGGTGCATCGGCTGCGCCGCACCCGCTTGGCCCAACGCCGGAGGACCTTCCGGCTGGTGGCGGCCGTGGTGGTGGCCTTCGCCGTGGCCTGGACGCCCTACCACGTGGCCAGTTTGTTGGAGGTCTCGGTGGCTTTCCGAGGAGGGCGAGGGGGGACTTTGGAGGAGGTGGCCAAGGCCACCAGGCCACCGGCCACGGCCTTGGCCTTCCTCAGCAGCGCCGTCAACCCTCTGCTTTACGCCTGCGCCGGACGAGGGCTACGAGGAGGAGCCGGGAGGTCCATCCTGCTGCGGCTCCTGGAGGGTTCGGCCGGTGGTGGTGTCTCCCGAGGGACCACGGGCAGGGGGACGCGGAGTGGGAGGGGACATGGGGAGGAGGGTGGAGGGACGACCATGGGGGAAGAGGGGGAGGAGGGAGGGATGTGAGGGGATGATGGAGGCATGAGGGAGACTTCAAGAAATGGTCATGGTGGTTGTTTGAAGCCTTCGTGTGGTCTTCATCTGTCTGTCTGTCCATCCGTCCAACCATCCATCCATCCATCCATCCATCTCCATCTATTCATCCATCTCCATCCATTCATCCATCTCCATCCATCTCCATCCATCCATCTCCATCCAACCATCTCCATCTCCATCCATCTCCATCCAACCATCTCCATCCATCTCCATCCATTCATCTCCATCCATCCATCTATCTCCATTCATCCATCTCCATCCTTGATCTTCATCAACTCCATTACCTCCACCTCAACCCAGAAACTGGGATGGACTGGGTGGGACTGAGAGAACAGGAGTTACTGGGATGGACTGGGAGGAACTGGGATTTAATGGCATGGACTGAGAGTTGCTGGGAGGGACTGGTGGGAGAGGGAGGGACTGGGGAGACTGGGAGGAACAAGGGGGACTGGGAGGGACTGGTGGACTGGGAGGGACTGGATGGTACTTGGAGAATGGGATTTACTGGGAGGGACTGGGAATTACTGGGACGGGAAAGACTGCTAGCACTGGAAGGGACTGGTGGGACTGGTGAGACTGGGAGGCACTGGGAGGAACAAGAGGGACTGGGAGAGACTGGGAGGGACTGGATGGTACTGAGAGAATGGGAGTTAGTGGGATGGACTGGGAGGGACTGGGAGTTACTGGGACTGGAAAGACTGCGAGCACTGGAAGGGGCTGGTGGGACTGGGAAGGACTGGGAGCACTGGAAGGGGCTGGTGGGACTGGGAAGGACTGGGAGGGACTGGTGAGACTGGGAGGGGTTGGGAGGGACTGGGAGTACTAGGAAGAACTAGTGAGACTGGGAGGGACTGGTGGGACTGGAGGGACTGGTGGGACTGGGGAGACTGGTGAGACTAGGAGGATAGTGGGACTGGGAGGACTGGGAGGGATTGGTGGGACTGGGAGGATAGTGGGACTGGGAAGGACTGGTGGGACTGGGAGGATAGTGGGACTGGGAGGGCTGGGAGGGACTGGTGGGACTGGAGGTACTGGGAGGACTGGTGAGACTGGGAGGGACTGGTGAGACTGGGAGGATAGTGGGACTGGGAGGACTGGGAGGGATTGGGAAGACTGGGAGGGACTGGGAAGAGTGGGAGGACTGGGAACCTAGTGAGAGCAACCAAATCCCCCAAACCGCCACCATAGAGATGAGTCCTCCGAGCGGCGCAGAGCGACCCCGCCCACTCTTCCTCTTCCTACCCCTTCCTATCTCTACGCACCGCCCGCTCTCCCGGAAGTGACATCACCCGCAGCGACACCCACCTCTTCCCCATTGGCTTATGCTCCCCGCAGGCGGAAGTGACGTTAGTCGCGGCGCGCGGTTTGAATCGGGAGCAGCGGCAGAGGTTCGGGGGAGAGACTTGGGGGGTCCTGACCGCGGCGGTGACGTCACACCACAGCGTGTGACGTCATCACGGGGGCTGAGATGAGAGGGGGGGGAGTCTGCCTGATGTCCCCTGATGGCTTTTGGGTCCCATCCAGGTCTCTCTCTTCCCCCCATCCCAGCAGCGGATCCCGCGGAGCCCCCAAGGAAGCGGATTCCCCCCCAAACCCCAATACCGGATCCCCCCCCCCCTCTCCCCTCCCCCCCAATAAATGCCCCGCCCCAAACCCACCCCCCGCCGCCGACCCTCCCCCCCGCCCCCCACGCCGAGGAGGAGACGCAGTGAGTTGTGGGGGGGGGATGAGGGGGGCGTCTATAGAACCCTAGGGACCCCCTATAGACCCCTAGGGACCCCCTATAGACCCCTAGGGACCCCCTTGAGGCCCCTAGGGACCCCCTATGGACCCCTAGGGAACCCCTATAGACCCCTATGGATGCCTAGGGACCCCCTATGGACCTCCTATAGACCCCCTTGAGGCCCCTATGGACACCTATGGACCTCCTTGAGGCCCCTATGGACCCCTATGGACCTCCTATGGACCCCTATGGACCCACAAAGGACCCCATACACCCCCTATAGACTCGTATGGTCCCCATAGACCCCTATGGACCCCCTATAGACCCCTATGGACCCCCTATAGACCCCTATGGACGCCTAGGGACCCCCTATAGACCCCTAGGGAACCCCTATAGACCCCTATGGATGACCTATAGACCCCTAGGGACCCTGTATAGACCCCAAAGGACCCCATAGACCCCTATAGACTCCTAGGGACCCTATAGAGCCCCTATAGACCCTATGGACCCTGTAGACTCCCATAGAAGCCCCTATTGACCCTGTAGAGCCCTATGGACCCCCTATAGACCTCTAGGGACCCCTTATAGACCCCTATGGACCCCCTATGGACCCACAAAGGACCCCATAGACCCCCTATAGACTCGTATGGTCCCCATAGACCCCTATAAACCCCTATGGGCCCTCTTGAGGCCCCTAGGAACCCCTATGGACCCCATGGACCCCTAGGGACCCCCTATAGACCCCTAGGGAACCCCTATAGACCCCTATGGATGACCTATAGACCCCTAGGGACCCTGTATAGACCCCAAAGGACCCCATAGACCCCTATAGACCCCTAGGGACCCTATAGAGCCCCTGTAGACCCTATGGACCCTGTAGACTCCCATAGAACCCCCTATTGACCCTATAGAGCCCTATGGACCCCCCATAGACCCCTATAGACCCCTAGGGAGCCCCTATAGACCCCTAGGGACTCCCTATAGACTCCTATGGACCCCCTATAGACCTCTAGGGACCCCTATGGACCCCCTATGGACCCACAAAGGACCCCATAGACCCCCTATAGACTCGTATGGTCCCCATAGACCCCTATAAACCCCTATGGGCCCTCTTGAGGCCCCTAGGAACCCCTATGGACCCCATGGACCCCTAGGGAACCCCTATAGACCCCCTAGGGAACCCCTATAGACCCCTATGGATGACCTATAGACCCCTAGGGACCCTGTATAGACCCCAAAGGACCCCATAGACCCCTATAGACCCTATGGACCCTGTAGACTCCCATAGAACCCCCTATCGACCCTATGGACCCCCTATAGACCCCTAGGGACCCCCTATGGACCCCTATGGGCTCCCTTGAGGCCCCTATGGACTCCCTGTAGACCCCTAGGGACCCCCTATAGACCCCTAGGGACCCTCTTGATGCCCCTATGGACCCCCTATAGACCCCTATGGACCCCCTATAGACCCCTATGGACCCCCAAAGGACCCCATAGAACCCCTGTAGACTCGTATGGTCCCCATAGACCCCTATGGACCCTTTAGACTCCCATAGACCCCGTGGACCCCAATGAACTCTGTGCACCCCATAGACTCCCTATAGACCCCTTATAGACCCTATAGATCCTTTAGACTCCCATAGACCCTGTGGACCCCAATGAACCCTGTGCTCCCCACAGGCCCCATATGGACCCCATAGACCCCCCACAGACCCCCTGTAGACCCTATAGACCCTTTAGACCCCCTATAGACCCTATGGACCCTTTAGACTCCCTATAGACCCTGTGATCCCCAATGAACTCTGTGCTCCCCACAGGCCCCGTATGGACCCCATAGACCCCTATAGACCCCCTATGGACCCCATAGACCCTATAGACCCCATAGACCCTATATGGACCCTGTGGACCCTTTAGACTCCTATAGACTCTGTGGACCCCAATGAACTCTGTGCTCCCCACAGGCCCCGTATGGACCCCATAGACCCCTATAGACCCCATAGACCCCTATGGACCCCATAGACCCTATATGGACCCTATAGACCCCCTATAGGACCCCCTGGTCCCCCCTCCCAGGGTTCCGTCCCGGCACTCGAGCTCTCCAGGAGATCCGCAAGTACCAGGGCAGCACTCGCCTCCTCCTGCGCCCGGGACCCTTCGCCCGCCTGGTGAGAGGGTTAATTAACCCTCTTAATTAACCCTCTTAATTACCAACCCCCTCCCCCCCCCCCAATCACTGGCCCCTAATTGCCCCCCTCAGCCCCATAACTGCCCCACAACTGCTCCCCCTGCCCCATAACTAGCCCCCAACACCCCCACCCCCAACGCCCTTGTGTCCTCCCCCTTGTCCTTGTGTCCCCCCCCAAATGTCCTTGTGTCCCCTTCCTCTCCCCCCCTTCTCGGCCTTGTGTCCCCCTCAATGTCCTTGTCACCCCCCTCCTCGCGTCCTTGTGTCCCCTCCCCAACCCCCACCTTGTCCCAGTGTCCCTCCCCATTCCCTCCCAAGTCCCCCCAGTGTCCCCCTATGTCCCCCCCAAGGTCCTCCTGTACCCGTCCCCCCCAGTGTCCCCTGTACCCCCACATCCCCCTGTCCCCCCAATATTCCCTTGTCCCTCCATGTCCCCCTGTCCCCAATATCCTCCCGTCCCCCCCATATCCCCCTGTCCCCAATGTCCCCCTGTCCCCAATATCCTCCCGTCCCCCCCAATGTCTCCCTGTCCCCCCAATGTCTCCCTGTCCCCCCAATGCTCCCTGTCCCCCCCAGTGTCCCCCCAATGTCCCCCTGTCCCCAGGTGCGGGAGATCTGCCTGCTCTTCACTCGAGGTGTCGATTACCGGTGGCAGCGAATGGCACTGGTGGCCCTGCAGGAGGTTGGGGATACTGGGGGGGACAGAGGGGACTGGGGGGACACTGGGGACTGGGGGGCAACACTGGGGGGAACTGGGAGGACATTGGGGACCACTGGGGGGTCAGGGGGACTGGAGAGAGGGGACACACTGGGGACAGGGGGGACATTGAGGACCCCAGAGGGGGGGGGTGACAGAGGGACAGGAGGGACACTGGGAGGGGACACTGGGAACACTGGGTGGGGGCCAGAGGGAACATTGGGGACCCCGAGGGGGTTGGGGCAGAGGAACAGGGGGACACTGGGGGGGACATTGAGGACCCCCGGGGGGTGGGGGGCAGAGGGACAGGGGGGACATAGGGGACACTGGGGACCCCGAGGGGGTTGGGGCAGAGGAACAGGTGGGACATAGGGGATGGGGGGACATTGGGGACCTCGGGGGGGGGGCATTGGGGACATTGGAGGGACAGAGGGGACATAGGGGACACTGGGGGGAGGCATAGGGGACATTGGAGGGACAGAGGGGACACTGGGGACACTGAGAGGGGACAGAGGGGACATTGGAGACCCTGGGGAGGGGCACAGAGGGGACATAGGGAACATTGGGGGGAACAGAGGGGACATTGGGGCCACTGTGGGGGTACAGAAGGGACACTGGGGGGAGACATAGGGGACATTGGGGGACCCTGAGGGGACATTGAGGACCCGGGGGGGGCGACTGAGGGACATGGGGGGGACATAGGGGACACTGGAGGGGAAAAAGGGGACACTGGGGACACTGTGGGGGATAGAGGGGACACTTGGGGGGACATAGGGGATGGAGGGACATTGGGGACGCTGGGGGGGACATTGGGGACACTAGGGGGGACAAAGGGGGCACTGGAGGGGGACATAGGGGACACTGGGGGGGGACATAGGGTCTCTCTGGAGTGTTTTTGTGGTCCCTAAATGACGATTTTGGGGTCTGAGGGGGGAGCACTTTGGGAGCCCAATTTGAGGGTCACAGGGAAGGGGGTTTGGGGATCCCGATCGGGGCATTTGGGACATCTAGGGGTGCAGTTGGTGTCCCTGTCACCCCCAAATATTTTGGGGTGCAGGCGGCGGAGGCCTTCCTGGTGCGGCTGCTGGAGGACGCTTACCTGTGCTCGCTCCACGCTCGCCGCGTCACCCTCTTCCCCAAGGACGTCCAGCTCGCCCGGCGCCTCCGCGGCTTCGAGGGGGGGGTGGCCTGAAGGGGAGGACCCCCCACTTCCCCATCAGGACACCCCCGAATCCGAAGGACACCCCCAAAGCCAAAGAGATCCCCCAAAGTTGAAGGATTCCAACCCAAACCCACATCCTGAAAGCCCTAAATCCTCCAATGGAGCCCCCAAGGCTCCCCCTGTGACCCCCCAAACCTTTCTCAGGACCCCATGACCCCCAAACATTCCCCAAGACCCCCCCCAGACCCCAACTGACCCCCCCAAGTCCAAAGGACACCCCCAAATTCAAAACCCCCCCCCACCAACCCACCCCAAACCCCATCCTGAAAGCCCCAAATCCTCCAATGGAGCCCCCAAGGCTCCCCCTGTGACCCCCCAAACCTTCCTCAGGACCTCCTGACCCCCCCAAACACTCCCAAGCCCCTCCCCAGACCCTAACTGAGCCCCCAAGTCCAACTGACCCCCCCAAGTCCAAAGGACACCCCCAAGTCCAAAGGACACCCCCAAATTCAAAGCCCTCCCCCTCAACCCACCCCAAACCCCATCCTGAAAGCCCCAAATCCTCTAATGGAGCCTCTAAGGTTCTCCCTGTGACCCCCCAAACCCCTCCCCTGACCCCCCCCCCCCGACCCCAACTGACCCCCCCAGACCCCAACTGACCCCCTCCGGACCAAAAGACCCCCCCCTCAATGACACCCCTCCCCCCAATGTGTGTCCCCCCCCCCCTTCATGAGAAATGCTCCAACTCCCTCCCTAATGGGGACTTGGGGAGCTAATCATGGGGGACACCCCCCCCTCAAATAAATATGTTGACCCTCACCCCTTCTTGTTGTCTTTTGGGGGTCGGGGGGAGGCATTTGAGGGGTTTAGGGGTGATTTGGGGGTGAGGATTGGGGCTGGGGGGGCAGGTTTGGGGGGTCCTGGGGTGATTTTTGGGGTTGAGGAGGGGCTGAGGGGGCAGGTTGGGGGGTCCTGGGGTGACTTTTGGGGTTGAGGAGGGGCTGGGGGGGTCAGGTTTGGGGGCTGGGGGGGCAGATGTGGGGTCCTGGGGGGCAGATTTGGGGTACTGAAGGGCAGATTTGGTGCTGGGGGGGGCAGATTTGGGTGATCCTGGGGTGACTTTTGGGGTTGAGGAGGGGCTGGGGGGGCAGGTTGGGGGCTGGGGTGGCAGGTTTGGGGTCCTGGGGGGACAGATTTGGGGCTGGGGGCGTAGATTTGGGGGGTCCTGGGGTGACTTTTGAGGTTGAGGAGGGAATGGGGGGGCAGGTTTGGGGCTGAGGGGGCAGATGTGGGGTCCTGGTGGGCAGATGTGGGGTCCTGGGGGGCAAATTTGGGGTCCTGAGGGGCAGATTTGGGGCTGGGGGGGGTAGATTTGGGGGATCCTGGGATGACTTTTGGGGTTGAGGAGGGGCCGGGGGGCCAGGTTGGGGGCTGGGGGGGCAGGTTTGGGGTCCTGGGGGGGCAGATTTGGGGCTGGGGGCGTAGATTTGGGGTGTCCTGGGGTGACTTTTGAGGTTGAGGAGGGAATGGGGGGGCAGGTTTGGGGCTGAGGGGGCAGGTTTGGGGTCCTGGGGGGGCAGGTTTGGGGTGTTCTGGGGTGACTTTTGGGGTTGAGGAGGGGCTGGGGCGGCAGGTTTGGGGCTGGAGGGGCAGATTTGGGGGGTCCTGGGGTGACTTTTGGGGTTGAGGAGGGACTGGGGGGGCAGGTTGGGGGCTGGGAGGGGGGGGCAGGTTTGGGGTCCTGGAGTGACTTTTGGGGTTGAGGAGGGGCTGGGGGGGCAGGTTTGGGGTCCTGAGGGGCAGATTTCGGGTCCTGGGGGGCAAATTTGGGGGGCCTGGGGGGCAGATTTGGGCCTGGGGGGGGGCACTTAGGAGGCTCTAGGGGCTCTTTCTGATGGGAGGGGGCGAGGAGGGAGAAGAAGGAGGGGGCGTGGCCTGCGAAGGGGGCGTGGCCACGCTCTCTCTATAAAAGGCGCCTCCTGCTTTTCCCGCCGTAACCAAGGGAGATGGCGGAGGCGCTGAGCGGGGGGCGTGGCTTGTGGGCGGCCCTGGGCGGGGCTTTGCGGCGGCTTTGGCGGGCGCTGCGCGGCTTGGCGGGCGGTGGGCGTGGCCTCGGCGGAGGGGAGGAGGAGGAGGAAGGAGAAGGGGGCGTGGCCTCGGCGGGGGAGGCGCGCGGATTGGCTGAGGAGGGGGAAGGGGGCGTGGCTTCGCTCCCGGCGGCGCTGCCATTGGCCGGCGTGGGAGCCGAGGGGCGTGTCCCGCGGGTGTCGGCGCTTCACCTGCTGCACCGGGAGGGGGCGCTGCACCTCGAGCGCCTGACGCGCCGCCAGGGGCCAGTCCTGCGCATGCGCATGGGGGGGAGAGGTGAGTGGGGGGGGCGGGGGGGGGGGCAGCCCCAAAATGACCTCTTGACCCCCAAACCTGAGACCCTGAACCCCCAAACCTGAGACCCTCAATCCTCAAACCTGTCCCCTCCTGCACCTCCAAACTTGAGACCCTTAACCCCCCCCCAAAATGATCCCTTGAGCCCCCAAACCTGCCCCCCCCTTGCACTTCCAAACTTGAGCCCCCTGCACCCCCAAACCTGACCCCCTTAAACCCCTAAAATGACCCATTGAACCCCCAAATCTGACCCCCTTGAACCCCCCCAAATGACCCATTGAACCCCCAAACCTGACCCCCCCCTGAACACCGAAACCTGAGCCCCCAAATCCCTTAATCCTGATCCCCTTGAACCCCCAAAACGACCCATTGAACCCCCAATCCTGACCCCCTCGCACCTCCAAACCTGAGCCCCTGAACCCCCAAACTTGAGCCCCCTCAAGCCCCAATCCTGACCCCTCCTGTACCCCAAACCTGAGCCCTTAAACCCCCAAAGCTGAACCCCTGAACCCCCGAACCTGAGCCCCTGAGCCCCTGAACCCCCAAACTTGAGCCCCTGAATCCCCAAAATGACCCCTTGAACCCCCAAACCTGACCCCCCTGAACCCCCCAAATCAGACCCCTCTGCACCCCGAAACCTGAGCCCCTGAGTCCCCAAACCTGACCCCCTCCTGAACCTCCAAACCTGACCCTCTGAACCCCGAAACCAGACCCCCCACCCGGTCCCTGATTTGGGAGGATTTAGAAGTTTTTGGGGGTGTCCTCCCCACATTTTGGGGTGTGTCCCCCCACATTTTTTGGGGTGTCCCCCCCCTTCCCCCAGAGGTGCTGGTGCTGGGGGCGGCCGGACCCATCCGGGAGGCTCTGGCGCGGGACTTGGGGGCCTGGATGGGGCGCCCCTCAAGTTACCTCGGTCAGTGGGGCTAGGGGCGGGGGGGGGCGGGATCTGTGGGGCTGGGGTGGATCTATGGGTCTCTATGGGTCTCTGTGGGTATCTATGGAGTCTCTATGGGTTCTCGAAGAGTCCCTATGGGTCTCTATGGGGTCTCTATGTTCTCTATGGTGTCTCTATGGGTCTCTATGGGTCCCTATGGGTTCCTAAGGGTCTCTGTAGGTCTCTATGGGTCCTTCTGGGTCTCTACGGGTCTCTTTGGGTCTCTATGAGTCTTTATGGGTCGGGTCCCTATGTTCTCTGTGGGTCTCTATATGTCTCTATGGGTCTCTATGCTCTCTATGGGCCTCTGTTGCTCTCCATGGTCCTTATTGGGTCCCTGTGGGTCTCTCTATATAGTCTCTATGTTCTCTATGGGTCTCTATGCTCTCTATGGGTCTCTATTGCTCTCTATGGTCCCTACGGGTCCCTATGGGTTCCTATTTCTCTCTATGGGTCTCTATTGCTCTCTATGGTCTCTATGGATCTGTATTGGTCCCTATGGGTCTCTATTGCTTCTCTATGGGTCTCCATGGGTCTCTGTGAGTCTTTATGGTCTCTATGAGTCTCTATGGGTCTCTACACTCTCTATGGATCTCTATTGCTCTCCATAGTCCCTATTGGGTGTCTGTGGGTCTCTCTATATGGTCTCTATGGGTTCCTATGCTCTCTATGGGTCTCTATGCTCTCTATGGGTCTCTATTGCTCTCTATGGGTCTCTGTTGCTCTCCATGGTCCTTACTGGGTCCCAGTGGGTCTCTATATATAGTCTCTATGGTCTCTATGGGTCCCTATGTTCTCTATGGGTCTCTATTGCTCGTTATGGGTCCCTATTGCTCTCCATGGTCCTTATTGGGTCCCTGTGGGTCTCTCTATATAGTCTCCATGCTCTCTATGGGTCTCTGTGGATCTGTATGGGTCCCTATGGGTCCCTATGGGTCTCTATTGCTTCTCTATGGGTCTCTATGGTCTCTATGGTACCTACGGGTCCCTCCGTGTGTCCGCAGGGTCTCTGGTGTCGCTGGGGGGCCAGGACCTGGCCCTGGGCGCCCCCTGCCAGGCGTGGCGGGCGCAGCGCGGGGCGGCGCGGGCGGCGCTGGCGGGTCCCGGGCTGCAGGGGGCGCTGCGGGGGCAGGCGGCGGCGCTGGCGGCGGTGAGGCCCGAGGGAACCCATAGAGAGCCCCTGCTGCCCCATAGAGACCCCCAGCAAACCCCTGCTGCCCTATAGTGACCCATGGCTGCCCCATAGGGACCCCCTGCTGCCCCATGGAGACCCCCTGCTGCCCCAGAGCGACCCCCTGCTGCCCCATTGAGACCCCCAGCAACACCCTGCTGCCCTATAGTGACCCCCTGCTGCCCCATGGAGACCTCCTGCTGCCCTATAGAGACCTCCTGCAGACCCATAGAGAACCCCAGCAACCCTCTGCGGCCCCATAGAGACCCCAAACCTCTCCTACAGTGACCCAAACCTGCCCTATAGCAACCCAAACCTGCCCCACAGCGACCCAAACTTCCCCTATAGCAACCCAGCCCCCCTTATAACCCCTCCCAAATCCCCTTGAGGACCCCCGAATCCCCCTCATTTCCCCATAGGACTCCCCCAAAACCCTCTTAGGGACCCCCCAAACCCCCATGCGGACCCCCAAATGTCCCCCCCCCATCCTCTGCCCCATAGGAGCTTCGTTCCTATGGGGGGAAGCCCCTGGACCCCTTGGAGGTTTTCTCCTTCCACACCTGCAGCACCATCGGGCGACTCCTTTTCGGGGACCTGGTAGGGGAGGGGGGACCCCAAAACCTGGGGGGGGGGGGGAGGAGAGGCTATGGGGCAGGGTTTGAGGGGGCTATGGGGCAGGGATGGGGGTTTTGGGGTTCTATGGGGCAGGTTTGGGATGCTATGGGGCAGCTCTGGGGGCCTATGGGGCAGCTTGGGGAGGGATTGGGGGCTATGGGGGGGTTTGGGGTTCTATGGGGCAGGTTTGGAGTGCTATGGGGCAGCTTTAGGAGGGGTTGAGGTGCTATAGGGCAGGTTTGGGGTGTTATGGGGCAGCTTTAGGAGGGGTTTGGGTGCTATGGGGCAGGTTTGGGGGCTGTGGGGTGGGTTTGGGGGTGCCATGGGGCAGGCTTGGGTGCTATGGGGCAGGTTTATGTTCTATGGGGCAGGGTTTTGGGGTCGCTATGGGGCAGGCCTTGGCCATGGGGTTCTCCCCCCTGCCCCCCAGCGCCCCTCTGCCCCATAGCTGGCCCCTGAGCCTGAGGTAAGGGCCTTCGCCCGCTGCCTGGTGGAGCTGCTCGACGTGTGGGGCAGGTTGAGCGTCCGTGCCCTAGATGTCTGTCCCCCCCTCAGGGTGAGTGTGGGGCAGGGTTGGGGGAGCGTTATGGGCCTCTATGAGGCCCTATGGTTCCCTATGGTCCCTATGGGGCTCTGTGGGTCAATGTGGGTCTCTATGGCCTCTATGGGTCCCTATAATCTCTATGGGTTCCTATGGGTATCTATGGGTCTCTGTGGTTTCTATGGGTCCCTATAATCTCTATGGGTTCCTATGGTCTCTATGGGTCTCTATGGATCTCTGTGAGTCTCTATGGTTTCTATGGGTCCCTATAGGCCTCTATGGGTCCCTATAGTCTCTATGGTCCCTATGGGTCTCTATGTTCTCTTTGGGTCTCTATGGATCTCTGTGGGTCTCTATGGGTCCCTGTAGTCTCTATGGTTTCTATGCATCTCTATGGTTTCTATGGGTCCCTATGAGTTTCTATGGGTCCCTATGGGTCTCTGTGTGTCTCTATGGGTCCCTGTAGTCTCTATGGTTTCTATGCATCTCTATGGTCTCTATGGTTTCTATGGGTCCCTATGGGTCTCTATGGTCCCTATGGATCTCTACGGATCCCTTATAGGTCCCTATGGATCCCTATGGGTCTCTGTGGGTCCCTCTGCTTCTCTATGGGGCAGAGGGGTGCTCTGTAGAATCTCTAGGGTCCCTAGGGGCCTATAGGGGGGTCTATAGGGTCTCTAAGGTCCATAGGTCCTGCCCAACCCGGGGCTGCAGGAGCTCCAGCGCCTGATCCGGCGCCGCGACAGCTTCGTGGAGAAACAGCTCAACCGCTACCGGGTGCGTGTGGGGCAGGCTCGTGGGGCTGGGAGAGGGGGCTATGGGGTCCCTATGGGTCTCTGTGGGGTCTCTATGGGTCTCTATGGTGTCTATATGAGTCCCTATGGTCTCTGGAGTCTCTATGATGTCTCAATGGGTCTCTATGGGTGTCTATGGTCGCTAGGGGTCGCTATGGATCCCTGTGGTCTCTATGGGTCCCTATGGTCTCATAGGGATCTATGTGTCCCTATGGATCCCTATGGGTCTCGATAGGTTCTCTGTGGGGTCTCTATGGGTCCCTATAGATCTCTATGGGTCCCTATGAGTTTCTACGGGTCCCTGTGGGGTCTCTATGGTCGCTAGGGGTCCCTATGGGTCCCTATGGTCTATATGGTTCCCTATGGGTTTCTATGGGTCCCTATGGGTCCCTATGGTCTATATGGTTCCCTATGGGTTTCTATGGGTCCCTATGGATCTCTATGGGTCTCTGTGGGTCTTGATGGATTCTCTATGGGGTCTCTGTGGGTCTCTATGGGTCCCTATAAATCTCTATGGGTCCCTATGGTCTCTATGGGTCTCTGTGGTCTCGATGGGTCCCTATGGGTGTCTGTGGGTAACTATAGTGTCCCTATAGATCTCTATGTGTCCCTCTGTGTCCCTATGGGTCTCTATGGGTACCTATAGATCTCTATAGATCTCTATGGGTCAGGGCTTACTTCGTGTGTGTCCCCCCACTGCAGTCCCTGCACCCCGAGGGGTCCCCGCTGCCCCCCGCTCCCTCCGAGGTTGGGGGTCGCCCCACGGCGCTGTCCCCCCCTCGGCTGCACATGGCGCTCGTCGACCTTTTCCTGGGGGGCACCGAGACCACAGCGGCCGCCCTGGCCTGGGCCCTCGTCCTGCTGGCCCATCGCCCTGAGGTGACATGGGGACACCCATGGCCCCAAGTCCCCATCCATGTCCCCTTATCCTCACCCATGTCCCCTGTGTGCCACCTCTGTCCCCTCCCATGTCCCCTCCCATGTCCCCAGTGTGACCCACATGTCCCCATCCATGTCCCCTCCCATGTCCCCAGAGTGACCCACATGTCCACATCCATGTCCCCTGTGTCCCCTGTGTCCCTTGTGTCCCCTCTGTCCCCACCCCTGTCCCTTCCCATGTCCCTAGTGTGACCCACATGTCCCCATCCATGTCTCCTGTGTCCCCTCTGTCCCCTCCCATGTCCCCAGTGTGACCCACATATCCCTATCCATGTCCCTATGTCCCCTCCCATGTCCCTAGTGTGACCCACATGTCCTCATCCACGTCCCTGTGTCCCCTCCCATGTCCCCAGTGTGACCCACATGTACCCATCCATGTCCCTGTGTCCCCATGTGACCCCCACATCCCCCTTGACCCCTATACCCCCAGTGCGACCCACGTGTCCCCATATCCCTACATGTGTCCCCATGTCCCCATATCCCCACATGTGTCCCCATGCGTGTCCTCGTGTCCCCATGTGACCCCCGTGTCCCCATGTCCCAGCTTCAGCGGCGCCTACGGGATGAGCTGTGGGGGGAACTGGGCCCCTCGGGGACCCCCGAGCCCGGGGACGCCGCTCGGCTCCCGCTGCTCCTCGCCACCCTCCACGAGACCCTGCGCCTGCGGCCGCCCGCCCCACTCGCCCTGCCCCACTGTGCCCTGCGCCACACCAGGTACAGACCAGTATAAACCAGTATGGAACAATACAGACCACTATGGACAACTAGGAATGAGCAGCAACCAGTATAGACCAGGAGGAACCTCTGGGTGTGAGACTGCATCACTCTGCACCAATATGTTTTGGACCAGTGTGGACCAGTATAGACCAGTAGTGCCCAGTTTAGATGAGTATAGACCAGTACAAACCAGTACAGACCAGCATGGACCAGTACTGTCCAGCACGGACCAGTATGGACAAGTAGAAATGAGCAGCAACCAGTATAGACCAGTGGGAACCTCTGGGTGTTATGTTGCATCACTCTGCACCAATGTGTTTTGCACCAGTGTAGACCAGTATAGACCAGTATGACCTAGTTTAGATGAGTATAGACCAGTACAGACTACCAGGAGCCAGCAGGAACCAGTATAGACCAGTGGGAACCACTGCATATCCCCAGTATGACCCCAGTAGACCCCAGTAGCCCCCCAGTCAGTCCCACTAAGGCCCCAGTAGCCCCCCCAGGCAATCCTAGTAGACCCCCCAGTAGCCCCCAGAAGCCCTCCAGTCAATCCCAGTAGACCCCCCCAGTAGCCCCACAAGCCCCACAAGTCAATCCCAGTAGAACCCAGTAGCTCCCCGTCCCCCCCAGTGAATCCCAGTAGTCCCCACAAGCCTTCCAATCAATTCCAGTAGGTCCCAGTAGGTCCCAGTACCTCCCACTCAATCCCAGTAGCCCCCAATATGGCCCTAGTAGCCCCCCCAGTAAATCCCAGTATACCTCAGTAGATCCCCACTTGATGCCAGTATCACCCCAGCAGCCCCCAGTAGCCTCCCCAGTCAATCCCAGTAGACCCCAGTATCTCCCAGTACCCCCGACTCAATCCCAGTAGCCCCCAATACGGCCCTAGTAGCCCCCCTAGTAAATCCCAGTATACCCCACTAGACCCCCAAGTAGATGTCAGTATCACCCCAGTAGCCCCCAGTAGCCCCCCAGTCAATCCCAGTAGCCCCCACAAGCCCTCCAGTCCATCCCAGTAGCCCCCAGTAGCTCCTGGTACCCCTTAGTCAATCCCAGTAGCTTCCATCATGGCCCCAGTAGCCCCCAGCAACCCCCTAGTCAATCCCAGTTGCTCCCATTCCCCCCCAGTAGCCCTCCCCAGTGCCCACCAGTCTCTCTCAGCAGGCCCCAGTAGCTCCTGGTACCCCTTAGTCAATCCCAGTGGCTTCCAGCCTGGCCCCAATAGCCCCCAGTAGCCCCTTAGTCAATCCCAGTTGCTCCCAGTCCGCCCCAGTAGCCCTCCCCAGCACCCACCGGTCCCTCCCAGTGCTCCCAGTAACCCCAGTTTGCAGCGTGGCAGGGGTGCCAGTCCCCGCGGGCTCCGTGCTGGTCCCCAACCTCCTGGCGGCTCATCTGGACCCCAACGTCTGGCGCTGCCCCCGCGCCTTCCTGCCAGGTACTGGGGCAAACTGGAACTAACTGGGACCCCACTGGGACTCCAAACTGGGACCCCAAAACCTAGAACCAACCTCCCCCCACCACCCCAAACCAGTGACTCCAAACTGGGGCCCCAGCGCCCTGGCACTGACCCCATGCCTTCCTGTCAGGTACTGGGGCAAACTGGGACTAACTGGGACCCTAAAACCAGTGACCCCAAACTGGGAATCAAACCAGTAACCTCCAAACTAGGAGCTACCCCATACTGGGACCTGAATCCTGGGACCCCAAACCCTGGGACCCTGACACCAGTGACCCCAAACTGGGAATCAAACCAGTAACCTCAAAACTGGGAACTTCCCCAAACTGGGACCTAAACCCTGGGACCCCAAACTGAGAATCAAACCAGTAACCCCCAAACTGGGAACTTCCCCAAACTGGGACCTAAACCCTGGACCCCAAACCCCTGGGACCCCAAACCCTTGGGACCCAAAACCTTGGGACCCCAAAACCTTGAGATGCCTAAACTTGGATCCTCAAACCCTGGGACCCCAAAACCCTTGGACTCCAAACCCTCGGAACCCAAAACCTTAGACCCTCAAACTTGGGATCCTGAATCTCGGACCCCAAACCTTAAAATCCCAAGTCCATGGGACCCCAAACCTCGGCCCCCAAAGCCTTGGGACCCCAAAACCTTGGAAACCTGAACCCTGAGGACCCCAAATCTTGGAACCTCAAAACTTTGGGACCCTGAATCTTTGGACCTTCAAACCCTGGGACCCCAAACTCTGCGACCTCAAAACCTTAGGACCCCAAACCCTTAGAACTCAAAACCTTGGGGACCCCAAAGCCTTGGGGGCCTGAACCCTGAGGACTCCAAATCTTAGAACCTCAAAACTTTGGATCCCTTAAACTTTGGACCCTCAAACCCTGGGACCCCAAAACCTTGGGACCCTCAAACCCTGAGACCCTGAATCTTGGACCCCAAACCTTAAAATCCCAAGACCATGGGACCCCAAACCTCAGCTCCCAAAACCTTGGGACCCTGAACCCTGAGGACCCCAAACCTCAGCCCCCAAAACCTTGGGACCCAAAACCCTTGGGAGCCTGAACCCTGAGGACCCTAAATCTTTGAACCTCAAAACCTTGGGACCCTGAAGCTTTGGGCCCTCAAACCTTGGGACCCTCAAACCCATGGGACCCCAAACCTCAGCCCCCAAACCCTTGGGACCCCCAAAACCTTAAACCCTCAAACCCTGGGACCCCGAATCTTGGGCCCCAAACCTCAGCCCCCAAAACCTTGGGACCCCAAAACCTTGGAAACCTGAACCCTGAGGACTCCAAATCTTGGAACCTCAAAACCTTGGATCCCTGAAACTTTGGACCCTCAAACCCTGGGACCCCAAAACCTTGGGAGCCTGAACCCTGAGGACCCCAAACCTTAGAGCCTCAAAACCTTGGATCCCTGAAACTTTGGACCCTAAAATCTTGGAACCCAAAACCTTGGGACCCTGAAACTTTGGACCCTCAAACCTTGGGACCCCAAAATCTTGGAACCCAAAACCTTGGGACCCTGAAACTTTGGACCCTCAATATCTGGGACCCCCAAACCCTGGGGCCCCAAAACCTGTCTCCCACCCCTGTTTCCCCACAGAGCGGTTCCTGCACCCTGATGCCCCCCGGCGCTCCCTGCTGCCCTTCGGCTGTGGGGCCCGATCCTGTGTGGGGGCCTCTCTGGCCCGCTCGGAGCTGCTGGTGTTCCTGGGTCGCATCCTGTGGGAATTCCGCATCGAGCCCCCCGTCCCGGGGCAGCTGCCGGGCCTGCAGGGCACCCCGGGAACCGTCCTGCGCCCCACGGGCTGCAGCCTGCGCCTCGTGCCCTGGCACTGCCCAGCATGAGGCCTCCGGACACCCCCCACCCCAGTTCTCCTGGGGTCCACAGCCCAGGATCCATGTCCTGGGATCTGCATCCTGCATCATCCTACATCCTCCTGCATCCTGGCATCCTCGTCTTGTAATCCTGCATCCCAGAAGCTGCATCCTGCATCCTCCTGCGTCCTGGGATCCTCATCCTGGATCCTCCTGCATCCCAGGATCCACATTCTGCCTTGTCCTGCATTATCCTGCATCCTGGGATCTGCATCCTGCATCATCCTACATCCTCCTGCATCCTGGCATCCTCGTCTTGTAATCCTGCATCCCAGAAGCTGCATCCTGCATCCTCCTGCATCCTGGGATCCACATTCTGCCTTTTTCTGCATTATCCTGCATCCCAGGATCCGCATTCTGCATCGTCCTGCATCCTGGAATCTGCATCCTGCATCACATCCTGCATCCCGGGATCTGCATCCTGCATCATCCTGCATCCCAGGATCTGTATCCTGCATCATCCTGCATCCTCATCCTACATCCCAGGATCCACATCCTGCATCATCCTACATTATCCTGCATCCCAGGATCCACATCCCGCATCATCCTGCATCCTGGCATCCTATCCTGCATCCCAGGATCTGCATCCTGCATCGTCCTGCATCCCAGGATTCGCATTCTGCATCATCCTGCATCATCCTGCATCCTGGAATCTGCATCCTGCATCGTCCTGCATCATCCTACATGCCAGGGTCCACATCCTGCGTCATCCCACATCCCAGGATCTGCATCCTGCATCCTCCTGCATCCCACGATCCACATCCTGCATCCCAGGATCTGCATCCCACACCCTCCCGCATCCTGGGATTCACATCCTGCATCCTGGGATCTGCATCCCACATCATCCTGCATTATCTTCCATCCCAGGATCTGCAATCTGGGATCTACATCCCACCTCGTCCTGCACCCCAGGATCCACATCCTGCATCCCAAGATCTGCATCCTGCAACCTCCTGCATCCCAGGATCAGCATCCCACATCCCCCTACATCCCAGAAGAATGAGATCTGCATCCCGCATGATCCTGCATCCCACATCATTCTACATCCTCCTGCATCCCGGGATCCCCCAGATCCATCCCCTCCTGCATCCCAGGAACCTCCTGCATCCTTGGGATCCCAGGATCTACATCCTCCTGCATCTCAGGATGGCCCCCACGATGGGTCCAGATGCCCCCACATCCCAGGATCCCCGGATCCACATCCTCCCCTAGCCCAGGATCCCGGATCCACTCCCCCCCCCCCCCCCCCCCCCAGCCCCAGATCTTCTCTCTGGGATCAGGGATTCCAAAGCTGGTTTTATTCCCTTTTCCCTGCTCCCCCTCCCATAAAAGCTTCACCCCCGCGAGTCCCAGCTCCTCCTGCTGCCACCGCAATCCCACCCGGGGTCCAGATCCCATTCCGGAGACGGGATGGCATTCCAGATGCTGGATCCCATTCCAGATGCTGGGATCCCACTCAGGATCCAGATGCCGAGTCCTACTCCCGATGCTGGAGCCCATTCCAGATCAGGATCCCATTCGGGATCCAGATCCCACACAGATGCTGGGTTTCCATTTGGGATCCAGATCCCATTCCAGATGCTGGGATCCCATCCTGGATCTGGATCCCATTTGGGTGCTGGATCCCATTCCAGATGCTGGGATTCCATTTGGGATCCAGATCCCATTCAGGATCAGGATCCCATCCAGGATCTAGATCCCGTCCAGATGCTGGGATCCTGTTGTGGATGTTGGATCTCATTCCAGACGCTGGGATCCCATCTGAGATCCAGATCCCATTCCAGATGCTGGGATCCCATCCAGGATCCAGATCCCATTCCAGGTGCCAGGATCCCATTCCAGACCCAGCCTCCATACTGGTAATGGGATGGTGCGGATGCCGGATCTGGTCCTTCCAGATCTGGATCCTACTCTGGATGCCGGGTCCCATCTGGACCCCGGGATCCCGTCCCGGATCCGGATCCCGCTCCCGATCCCTCAGTCGCGCTGGGGCCGCAGCTTCATCTCGGTGAAGGGGATGGAGAACTCGAAGCCCTTCCAGGGGAACCAGTGAATGCCCTGAGGGGGAGCACAGTGTCACCTATAGACCCCCTGTAGACCCTATAGACACCTATAGACCCTATAGACCCCCTGTAGACCCTATAGACCCCTATAAACTCTATAGAACCTTATAGGCACATGTAGACCCTACAGACCCCTGTGGGCACCTATAGACCCTCCTGACCCCAACCGACCCCTATGGGCACCTATAGGCCCCCTACAGACTTCTGTAGACCTTATAGATCCCTATAGGGATCCCCTAGGGCTCCTCATGGCTCTCTATGGACCCCCAAGGTTCCCTATGGACGATATAGCGCCCCCCCCCCCCCCCCCCAGTGTCCCTTAGCGCTCCCTATGGCTCCCTATAGGAATTCAATGGCTCCTTATGGACCCTATAGGTCCCCTATGACCCCTATAGATCCTGTATGACCTCTGTGGACCCTATAGCCCCAATAGGACCTCTATGGTCTCCTATTACCACGATGGCTCCCTATGGATCCTATATGTCCCCTATGACCCCTATGGCTCCTTATGGATCCTATGGCCCCTATAGGTGCCCTATGACCAAAACAGGTCCCCATAGGTCCCCTACGACCCCTATGGTTCCCTATGGCCCCTATAGGTCCCGTATGACCTCTACGACCCTTATGGATCCCTATGGACCCTATAACCCCTATGGCCCCTATTACCCCTATAGGTCCCCATAGATCCCCTATGACCCCTATGGCCCCTGTATGTCCCCTATGGCTTCTATAGGTCCCATATGGCTTCTATAGGTCCCCCATGACCCCTATGGTTCCCTATGACCTCTATGCACACTACAACCCCATAGGTCCCCTATGACCTCTATGGTTCCCTACAACCCCATAGGTCCCCTATGACCTCTATGGTTCCCTATGGCCCCTATAGGTCCCCTATGACCTCTATGGCTCCCTATGGCCCCCATAGGTCCCCTATGACTCCTATGGCTCCCTATGGCCCCCTATGACCCCTATAGGTCCCCTATGACCTCTATGGCTCCCTATGGCCCCTATAGGTCCCCATAGATCCCCTATGACCCCTATGGACCCTATGGTCTCTATAGGTTCCCTATGACCTCTATGGCTTCTATAGGTCTCCTACGACCCCTATGGCTTCTATAGGTCCCCATAGATCCCCTATGACCCTTATGGTTCCCTATGACCTCTACGGACCCTATTGTCTCTATAGGTCCCCTATGACCCCTATGGCTTCTATAGGTCTCCTATGACCCCAATAGGTGCCGTATAGCTTCTATAGGTCCCCCATGCGCCCCATAGGTGCCCCATACGTGCCTGGTGGCCGGTGGTGACGCCGTAGAGGCCGTTGAGGTTGGCATAGTGGCAGTTGCGGTACCACCAGGCTCCGGTGTAGGCGACGGCGCAGGGACGGGGACGGCGCCGGGGGTCGTGGTCCCGCGTGGAAAAGGGGCTCCCGGCATGGTACGAGAGGGCGTCCCCTGCCCCCCAAGGGGACACAGGCGTTCCCAGTCCCTCCCAGTTTGATCCCAGTGCCTCCCAGTTTACTCCCAGTGCCACCCAAGGCCCCTATTTCCCCCATTAAGTCCCTATAGAATCCACATGGTTGCCCTCTCAGTACCTCCCAGTGCATTCTAGTGCCTCCCAGTACCTCCTACTTCCCTCCCAGTGCCTCCCGGGCCCTCCCAGTCTCTCCCACTGCCATCCCAGTGCCTTCCAGTTCCTGCCAGTGACTCCCAAGGCCCCTATTTTCCTCCCTTAAGTCCCTATATAATCCCCACGGTTGCCCTCCCAGTGCATTCTAGTGCTTCCCAGTACCTCCCACTTCCTTCCCAGTGCCTCCCAGTACCTCCCAGTCTCTCCCACTGCCATCCCAGTGCCTCCCAGTCTCTCCCAATGCCAACCCAGTTCCTCCCAGTGCCCCCCAAGACCCCTATTTACCCCCTTAAGTCCCTATAGAATCCCCACAGCTGCCCTCCCAGTCTCTCCTAGTGTCTCCCAGTCCCTCCCAGTTTACTCCCACTGCATTCCAGTGCCTCCTAGCCCCTCCCACTTTCCTCCCAGTCTCTCCCAGTACCTCCCAGTCTCTCTCAATGCCATCCCACTCTCTCCCAGTGCTCCCCAAACCCCCTATTTCCCCCATTAAGTCCCTATAGAATCCTCACAGTTGCCCTCCCAGTACCTCCCAGTGCATTCTAGTGCATCCCAGTGCCTCTCACTTCCCTCCCAGTACCTCCAAGTCTCTCCCAGTGCCTCCCAGTACATCCCAGTCTCTCCCAATGCCATCCCACTCTCTCCCAGTGCCCCCCAAGACCCCTATTTCCCCCCTTAACTCCCTTTAGAAGCCCCACAGCTGCCCTCCCAGTGCCTCCCAGTACCGGCAGTGCCGCTGTAGGCCCCCAGTTGGAGGCGGTACTGGTGCTGGGGGCCGAGGACGGCGAAGTCACGGTACTGGGCGAAGGCCGAGGAGTTTGGGGTGCGGAGGTCGACGCGGAGCTCGTGGGGAGCCGAGGCCGTCAGGGCGTGGAGAGCGGCATTGCCTGCAGCCCAAACTGGGAGTCCAAACTGGGAACCCCCCAAACTGGGAGATCCCCAAATCCCTGGGACCTCAAACTGGGAACCCAAAACCTGGGAGCCCCAAACTTGGAGACCCTAAACTGGGAGTGGAAACTGGGAGATCCAAAAATCCCTGAGACCTCAAACTGGGAACCAAAAACCTAGGACCCCCAAACTGGGAGACCCTCCAAACCCCTGGGAGAACCAAAACTGGGAACCCCCCAAACTGGGAGAACCTCAAACCCCCTGCACCCCAAACTGGGAGTCCAAACTGGGAACCACCCAAACTGGGAGAGCCTCAAACCCTCTGCAACTCAAACTGGGAGTCCAAACTGGGAGAGCCTCAAACCCCCCTGCACCCCAAACTGGGAGTCTGAACTGGGACACTCCCAAACTGAGAACCCTCCAAACCCCTAGCACACCCCAAACTGGGAGCTCCCAAAATCCCTGGGACCCCAAACTGGGAGCCGAGAACCTCCAAACCCCTGGGAGGGCCCAAACTGGGAGACCCCAAAACCGGGAGAGTCCCAAACCCCTGGGAGACCCCAAACTAGGAATCTGAACTGGGACAATCCCATACTGGGAGACCCTCCAAACCCCTAGGAGACCCCAAACTGGGAGATCCCAAAATCCCTGTGACCTCAAACTGGGAGCCCAGAACCTGCAAACCCCAAACTGGGAGACCCTGTAAACCCCTGGGAGAGCCCAAAGTGGGAACCCAAATCCTGGGACCCTCAAACTGGGAACCCACTAAACTGGGAGAGCCTCAAACCCCCTGCACCCCAAACTGGGAGTCCAAATTGGGAGCCTCCCAAACTGGGATTCCTAAACTGGGAGACCCTCCAAGCCCCTGGGAGACACCAAACTGGGATCCCAAACTGGGAGACCCTCCAAACCTCTAGGAGACCCCAAACTGGGAGATCCCAAAATCCCTGGGACTCCAAACTGGGAGCCCAGAACCTGCAAACCCCAAACTGGGAGACCCTCCAAACCCCTGGGAGAGCCCAAACTGGGAACCCAAATCCTGGGACCCCTAAACTGGGAGCCCCCTAAACCTCTAGGAGACTCCAAACTGGGAGTCCAAATTGGAAGACCTCAAACTGGGAGACCCCGAAACCTCTGGGAGACCCCAAACTGGGAACCTCCAACCCCCTGCACTGGGACACCAGTTTGGGGTCCCCAGTTTGGGGGTGTCCCCCCCTCACCGAGCCAGAACTCGCCGGTGACGTTGCCGAAGCCGACCTCGTACTGGTCCCATCCACGCCAGAAATTGGTGCTGCCATCACGCCGGCGCTGGAAAACCTGCCGCACGCCTCCCAGTTCCTCCCAGTTCCTCCCAGTTCGCCCAGTCTCACCGTGCAGTCCCCTCCCAGTGCTTTCCAGGCCCTCCCAGTGCCCTCCTAAGTGCCTTTCCAGTGTTTCCCAGTCCCTCCCATTGCCCTTCCAGTGCTTCCCAGGCCCTCCCATCCCTCCCAGTGCCCTTCCAGTGCTTCCCAGTCCCTCACAGTGCTTCCCAGTTCCTCCTAGTGCCCTTCCAGTGCTTCCCAGTCCCTCCAAGTGCCCCACCATCCCTCCCAGTGCCCTCCCATGCCTCCCAGTCCCTCCCAGTGCTTCACCAACCCCTCCCTGTGCCCTTCCAGTGCTTCCCAGGCCCAACCCAGTCCTCCCAGTGCCCTCTCATCCCTCCCAGTCCCTCCCAGTGCTTCACCAACCCCTCCCTGTGCCTCCCAGTCCCTCTCAGTGCCCCACCATCTGCTCCCAGTGCCCTTCTAGTGCTTCCCAGTCCCTCCCAGTGCCCTCCCATCCCTCCCAGTCCCTCCTGGTGCTTCACCACCCCCTCCAGTGCCCTTCCAGTGCTTCCCAGTCCCTCCCAGTGCCCCACCATCCCCTTCCAGTCCCTCCTGGTGCCCTCCTAGTGCCCCACTATCCCCTCCCAGCCCCTCCCAGTGCCCCACTATCCCCTCCCAGCCCCTTCCAGTGCCCTCCCATCCCGTTCCAGTCCCTCTCAGTGCCCTCCCAGTGCCCCACTATCCCCTTCCCGTCCCTCCCAGTGCCCTCCCATCCCGTTTCAGTCCCTCCCAGAGCCCTCCCAGTGCCCCACTATCCCCTCCCAGCCCCTTCCAGTGCCCTCCCATCCCGTTCCAGTCCCTCTCAGTGCCCTCCCAGTGCCCCACTATCCCCTCCCAGTCCCTCCCAGTGCCCTCCCATCCCGTTTCAGTCCCTCCCAGAGCCCTCCCAGTGCCCCACTATCCCCTCCCAGTCCCTCCTAGTGCCCCTCAGTCCCTCCCAGTGCCCTCCCATCTTCTTCCAGTGCTCTCCCAGTGCCCTCCCCTCCCAGTGCCTCCCATCCCCTCCCAGTGCCCTCCTATCCCCTCCCATCCTCTTCCAGTGCCCTCTCATCCTCTCCCAGTTCCTCCCAGTGCCCCACCATCCCCTCCCAGTCCCCTCCTAGTGCCCCACTATCCCCTCCCAGTCCCTCCTAGTGCCCCTCAGTCCCTCCCAGTGCCCTCCCATCTTCTTCCAGTGCCCTCCCAGTGCCCTCCCATCCCCTCCCAGTGCCCTCCTATCCCCTCCCATCCTCTTCCAGTGCCCTCTCATCCCCTCCCAGTTCCTCCCAGTGCCCCACCATCCCCTCCCAGTCCCCTCCTAGTGCCCCACTATCCCCTCCCAGTCCCTCCCAGTGCCCCCCAGTCTGACCACCCAGCCGCCGCCGTCGCTGTCCATGTCGCAGAAGACGCGGAGTCCCGGGTTCGAGTCCCCCCCGGGGAAGATGCGGGCAGGGCGGGAGGGGCGAGGCCCATTCAGCCTCTCCTGCCGACAGTCCCGGGGCCGGGGGACCCGCGGGGGGGCTGGGGGGGGGGGGGGGGGCGCTCAGCACCCGGCACTCATCCTGCACCCCCCAGATCATCCACCCCAATTCATGCATCCAGGACCCATCCTGCATCCCCAGCCAGGGCTCAGCACCACCTCCTGCACCCCCAGATCATGCATCCAGCACCCATCCTGCCCCCCCAGCCAGAGCTCAGCACCCCCAAAGCACCTGCAACACCCCTAAAATGGGGCTCAGCACCCCCACAGCACCCATCCTGCACCCCCCACTCACGGGTCTCAAAGGTGACCTCCAGGGGGGCAGAGGGGCCGCGTCCCCCCCTGCCCCACAGCTTGGCCCCATAGCTCTGCGCTGGCTCCAGGCCCCACAGCTCGTGGCTCCTTGCCTCGGGGGGCAGCTGCACCGTCTAGGGGGTGGGGGGGACAGCAAGGCTTTGGGGGTCACCCATGGCACTTTTGGGGTCTCTTTGGTGGCTTTAGGTCCCTCCCCAGGCAGTTCCTGGGGAGGAGTTCCTGGAGTTCCACCATGAATTAAGGGGTTGGCGGGAAATAAGGTCCTTTGTGGAGTGATGGTTACCGTTTGGGGTCCCCCTTCGGGGCCATAGATGAGGTCGTAGCCATCGGAGGGGACGTCAGGGGACGCCCAGTGGAGCCAAGCGCTGCGAGGCCACAGGGTCCCCACCCAGAGGGTCCCTGGGGCACCTGAAGGGGGGGGAGAACAATCGGAGAACCCATAAACCAGTTGACAATCAATCAGTCAACAATCGACCCCATTCACCATCAACCAGTCAACAATTGACCCCATCAACCAGTTGACAATTGACCCCATCGACCATCAACCAGGCAATGATCGACCCCATCGACCATCAACCAGTCAATAATCAGCCCCATCAACCAGTCAACGATCGACCCCATCAACCAGTCAACGATCGACCCCGTCAACCATCAACCAGGAAACAATCAGCCCCATCGATCATCAACCAGTCAACAATCGACCCCATCGACCATCAACCAGTCGACAATGGACCCCATTGACCATCAACCAGTTGACAATCAACCCCATCGACCATCAACCATCCAACCATCAAGGGTTTAAAGTCACATTTTTAAGGTCACAACTTCAAGGTCAGGCTGGATGGGGATCTGAGGAAGTAATCTGGTTGAAGGTGGCTCTGCAGTGGGGTTGGTCCATCCATCCAATCATCCTCTCATCCATCCATTCATCCCGTCATCCATCCATCCAATCATCCCCTCATCCATCCATCAATCTATCCATCCAGTCATCCATCCATCCATTAAAACATCAACTCATCCATCCATCCCTCCCTCCCTCCAAACTCACACCCCCATCCCATCCCCCACACCCCCGTTCGCATCCAAGAGATGTTCTCAGTTCCCACCACACCCCAGTCACCAGGACTGTCCCTTCCCAATCTCCTGCTGCCCCAACCCAGCCCCGAGTAGGCCCAGATGCTGCCTGCAGCCCCCTCACCTGTGACAGCATCAGTGGAGATGGGGCCCAGGCGCTTGCGACCCCACAGCCCATAGAGGTTGAACTTGTAGTGGTGGGATGGGGACAGCCCAGGCACGGTCAGCGTGCGGAAAGCACCGTCCACTGGCACAGACTTGGGTTGCCCTTGGGCATCCGTGTACTCCACTGTGAAGGAGTCAAAGGTGCCATCAAGGACACTCCAGTCCAGCTGGACCGAGTCCGGGGTGATGTGAGGGGCTGTGAGGTCACCCAGACGGGGTTCAGATGGGGGTTTCTCCTTCGGTGGAGCTGGGGCTGCAAGAGAAAAGACACAATGCAGGGATTGAATGTCCTTCCATCTATCGATCGATAGATCCATCCATCCATCCACTCGTTGATTCAACCTTCAATCCAATCGACCTTCAATCCATCCTACCTTCAATCCAACTGACCAAGTTTCCATCCATCCATCCATCTACTTGTTCATTCGACCTTCAAATCCAACCGACCTTCAAATCCAACCGACCTTCACTCCAACCGACCTTCACTCCAACTGACCAAGTTTCCATCTATCCATCCATCCATCCATTAATCCATTCATCCAACTACTTGTTGATTCAACCTTCAATCCATCCGACCTTCAATACATCCGACCTTCAATACATCCGACCTTCAATCCAACCGACCAAGTCTCCATCCATCCATCCAACTACTCGTTGATTCAACCTTCACTCCAAGAAACCTTCACTCCAAGAAACCTTCACTCCAAGAAACCTTCACTCCAAGAAACCTTCACTCCAAGAAACCTTCACTCCTCCAAGAAACCAAGTCTCCATCCATCCAACCAAGTCTCCATCCATCCATCCATTCATCCATCCACCCACCCAACCATCCATCCCAAGCTCTTCTAGCTCCAAACCCATCAGCCACAAGGAGTTTGGATGCACCCGGCGCGTTCCCTCACCCGTCATGGTGTCAAGGAAGACGGGACCCAGACGTTTCAGCCCCAACATCCCATACAGGTAGAAATTATAGCGACGCGATGGGGACAGCCCGGGCACAGTCAGCGTGCGGGAAGCACCGTCCACCAGCAGCGACTCCAGCTGCTCTTGGTCATCTCTGTACTGCAGAATGAAAGAGTCAAAGGTGCCTTCGGGGACGCTCCAGACCAGTTGGACAGAGTCAGGGGTGATGTTGGAGGCTGTCAGCTCGCCCAGGATGGGCTGGGATGGGGGTTCCTCCTCCTCTGGTTCTTCTGGAGCTGGTGCTGCAATGGAAAGAACAGAGTGAAGGTCATAAATATACTTTCATCCTTTCATGCATCCATTCATCCATCCACCATCCATTTCCTTAACCCATGAATGAAGCACTGATCCAACCAACAACTCACTCATCCATTCACCTTCTTATCAAGGAGTCAGTCATGCTTCTATCTATCCAACCACTCATATATCCATCCAACCGTCCGTCCGTCCATCCATCCGTCCATCCATCCAAACTCACTCACTCCTTTCCAATCATCCACACCCTTATTAGCATCGAAGAGATGTTCCCAGTTCCCACCAGCCCCAGGCACCAGGTCAATCCCAGACTCTGACCAAGCTCCCGCTGCCACCCCAAAACCAGCCCCCAAAGCGGGCACTGGAGCGTCTCCAGCCCTATCACCTGTGAGGATATCAGTGGAGATGGGGCCCAGGCGCTTGCGACCCCACAGCCCATAGAGGTTGAACTTGTAGCGGCGTGACGGGGACAGCCCAGGCACGGTCAGCGTGCGGGAACTGCCTTCGACCGTAAGTGCATGAGGTTGGCCTTGGACATCCCTATACTGTAGGATGAAGGAGTCAAAGGTGCCTTCCCGGACACTCCAGTCCAGTTGGACAGAGTCCGGTGTGACCTGGGTGGCTGTCAGCTCGCCCAGGATGGGCTGGGATGGGGGTTCCTCCTCCTCTCGCTCTTCTGGTGCTGCAATGGAAATAACATAGTGCAGGACATGAATATAGTTTCATCCATCCATCCATCCATCTATCAATCCACTCAGTCTTCTATCCATGCATCCATTCAAGAAGCAACCAATCATTCCTCCATGCATTTCTCTTCACCTATCAAAATCATCCAACCATCCACCTATCCATCCATCCTTCCATCCAATCCCTCAGAACTCACTTGAATCCAGGCAACCCTGAACACGCTAATAGAACCCAAGAGATGTTCCCAGTTCCCACCAGACCCAGGCACCAGGTCAACTCCAGGCTCTGACCAGGCTCCTACTACTACCTCAAAACTAGTCCCCAAAGGGGACACAGGAGGATCTCCAGTCCCCTCACCTGTCAGGATTTCGGTGGAGATGGGGCCCAGGCGTTTGCGACCCCACAGCCCGTAGAGGTTGAACTTGTAGCGGCGTGACGGGGACAGCCCAGGCACGGTCAGTGTGCGGGAAGCAGCGTCCACGGGCACCAGCTGGGGCTGCCCTTGGGCATCCTTGTACTGCAGCGTGAAGGAGTCAAAGGTGCCCTCAGGTACACTCCAGTGCAGTTGGACAGAGTCGGGGGTGACCTGGGAGGCCATCAGCTCTCCCAGGATGGGCTGGGATGGGGTTTCCAGCTCCTCTGGCTCTTCTGGAGCTGGTGCTGGTGCTGCAATGGAAAGAACACAGTGAAGGACATGAATACCGATCCATCTATCTCTCCATCCATCAATCCACCTTCCAGACATCCAGGAGTCTGTCTCATTGCTCACCTGAGCACTCAGGCTTCCATCAATGTCTCCATCCATGCATCACTCAGACCACCCAAGCGTTTCTTCAGCAATTCAAAATCCATCCATCAAACCCCAACCACCCATCTCAACGTCCAATCCCATTCACCCATCCATCCACTCACCCACCCACCCATGATATTCACTTCCATCCATCCATCCATGAATCTCTCCATCCATCCACCCACTCACTCATCCAATCAATCTCCTCTTCCCTTCCATCCAACCATCCATCCATTGAATAACAAACCAACCATTCCTCCATGCACTTGTGTTAACCCATTAAAACCATCCATCCATCCAATCCATCCAAGAATTTCCTTAACTCATGAATGAAACACTCATCCAACCAACAACTCACCCACCCATTCATCTTTTCACCCAAGAAGTCAGACATGTTCCATCCACTCATCCATCAATCCATCCATCATCCCATTCCTCAAACTAACTTATCCCTTTCCCATCATCCACACCCCTGTTATCATCCAAGAGATGTTCCCAGTTCCCACCAGACCCAGGCACCAGGTCTAAGCCAGGCTCTGACCAAAGTCCTGCTGCCACCCCAAACCATCCCCCAGTGGGCAAAAAGGAGCATCTCCAGCCCCCTCACCTGTCACGATGTCGGTGGAGATGGGGCCCAGGCGCTTGCGACCCCACAGCCCATAGAGGTTGAACTTGTAGCGGTGTGACGGGGACAGCCCAGGCACGGTCAGCGTGCGGGAAGCAGAGTCCACAGGCACCATCTGGGGCTGCCCTTGGGCATCCTTGTACTGCAGCGTGAAGGAGTCAAAGGTTCCCTCGGGGATGCTCCAGTGCAGCTGGACGGAGTCGGAGGTGACCTGGGAGGCTGTCAGCTCTCCCAGCATGGGCTGGGATGGGGGTTCCTGCTCTTCTGGCTCCTCTGGAGCTGCTGCTGCAATGGAAAGAACACAGCGCATGATAGATCCATCCATCCATCCAACGTCCTAAAGATCCATTCATTCAACAACCAACCAACGATTCCTCCATGTACCTCTGCTCACCCATTAAAACCATCCATCCATCCATCCATCCATCTCCTTAACCCAGGAATGAACCACTCATCCAACAAACAACTCACACACCCATTCATCTTCTTATCCAGGGAGTCAGACATGCTTCCATCCATCCAACCACTCATCTATCCAACTATCCATCCCTCCCTCCCTCCACCCATCCATCCATTATCCCATTCCTCAAACTAACTTATCCCTTTCCCATGACCAACACCCTTATTAGCATCTAAGAGGTATTCTCAGTTCCCACAGGCCCCAGGCCCCAGGTCTACCCCAAGCTCTGACCAAGCTCCTGCTGCCACCCCAAAACCAGCCCCCAAAGGGGACACAGGAGCATCTCCATCCCCCTCACCTGTCAGGATGTCGGTGGAGATGGGGCCCAGGCGCTTGCGACCCCACAGCCCGTAGAGGTTGAACTTGTAGCGGCGTGACGGGGACAGCCCAGGCACGGTCAGAGTGCGGGAGCTGCCTTCGACTGTAAGCGCCTGAGGTTGGCCTTGGGCATCCCTGTACTGCACGGTGAAGGAGTCAAAGGTGCCTTCCCGGACACTCCAATCTAGCTGAATGGAGTCAGGGGTGACCTGGGAGGCTGTGAGCTCTCCCAGGACTGGCTGGGATGGGGGTTCCTGCTCCTCTGGTTCTTCTGTAGCTGGTGCTGCAATGGAAATAATACAGTGCAGACTGTAAATAAATTTGCATCCTATCCGTCCGTCCATCCATCCATCCATCAATTCCTCCCTTCAAAACCAACCAACAATTCCTCCATGCACATCTGTTCACCCATTAAAACCATCCATCCATCCATCCATCCATTTCCTTAACCCATGAATGAACCACTGATCCAACCAGCAACTAAGCCACCTATTCATGTTCTTATCCAAGGAGTCACACATGCTTCCATCCATCCAACCACTTGTCTATTTAACCATCCATCCATCCATCCATCAAACCAACCATCCAACCAACCATCCATCCATCATCCCAACCCTTAAAACTCACTCCCCTCTTTCCCATCATTGACATCCTCATTAGCATCCAAGAGAGGTTCCCATTTCCCACCGGCCCCAGGTCAACCCCAGGCGCTGACCAAGGTCTTGATGCCAACCCAAACCAGCCCCCAGAGGGGACACAGGAGCATATCCAAACCCCTCACCTGTCAGGATGTCGGTGGAGATGGGGCCCAGGCGCTTGCGACCCCACAGCCCGTAGAGGTTGAACTTGTAGCGGCGTGACGGGGACAGCCCAGGCACGGTCAGCGTACGGGAGCTGCCTTCCACCTTAATTGCACGAGGTTGGCTTTGGGCATCCTTGTACTGCAGCGTGAAGGAGTCAAAGGTGCCTTCCTGGACACTCCAGTCCAGCTGAATGGAGTCAGGGGTAACCTGGGAGGCCATCAGCTCTCCCAGGACCGGCTGGGATGGGGGTTCCTGTTCCTCTGGTTCTTCTGGAGCTGGTGCTGGAATGGAACAAACACAGTGCAGGATGGATCCATCCATCCATCCAACGTTCTATCTATCCATTCATTCAACAACCAGCCAACCATTCCTCTACACACTTCTTTTCACCAATTAAACACCATCCATCCATTCGTCCATCCATTCATCCATCCATCCACTAGTTCCTTCACCCATGAATGAACCACTGATACAACCAGCAACTGAGCCACCTATTCATGTTCTTATCCAAGGAGTCACACGTGCTTCCATCCACCCAACCGCTTGTCTATTCAACCAACCACCCATCCCTCCCTCCCTCCATCCATCCATCCACTCATTCTTCCATCATCCCATCCCTCTAAACTAACTTGTCCCTTTCCCATCACCCACAAACTTGTTATTATCCAAGAGAAGTTCCCAGTTTCCAACAGACCCAGACACCAGGTCTACCCCGGGTTCTAACCAAGCTCCTGCTGCCACCCCAAAACCAGTACCCAAAGGGGACACAGGAGCATCTCCAGCCCTCTCACCTGTGAGGATGTCAGTGGAGATGGGGCCCAGGCGCTTGCGACCCCACAGCCCATAGAGGTTGAACCTGTAGCGGCGTGACGGGGACAGCCCAGGCACGGTCAGCGTGCGGGAAGCAGCATCCACGGGCACCATCTGGGGCTGCCCTTGGGCATCCTTGTACTGTAGCATGAAGGAGTCAAAGGTGCCCTCAGGTACACTCCAGTGCAGCTGGACGGAGTCGGGGGTGACCTGGGAGGCTGTCAGCTCTCCCAGGATGGGCTGGGGTGGGGGTTCCTGCTCCTCTGGCTCCTCTGGAGCTGGTGCTGCAGTGGAAAGAACACAGAGAAGGTAATAAATATATTTGCATCTTGTCCGTCCATCCATCCATCCATCCATCCATCCATCCATCCATCCCGCCAACTTTCTATCCATCCATCCATTCAACAACAAACCCACCATTCCTACATGCACTTCTGATATACCATTAAAACCGTCCATCCATCCGTCCATCCAAGAATTTCCTTAACCCATGAATGAAACACTCATCCAACCAACAACTCACCCACCAATTCATCTTCTTATCCAAGGAGTCAGACATGCTTCTATCCATCCAACCACACATCTATCCAACCATCCATCCCTCCCTCCCTCCCTCCATCCATCCATCCATTCACTCATCCACATGTCGATCGATCCACCCACCCATCCATCCCATTCCTCCAAACTAACTTCTCCCTTTCTCATCACCCTCACCCTTGTTATCATCAAAAAGATGTTCCCAGTTCCCACCAGCCCCAGGCACCAGGTCAACCCCAGGCTCTGACCAAGCTCCTGCTGCCACCCCAAAACCAGCCCCCAAAGGGGACGCAGGATCATCTCCAACCCCCTTCACCTGTCAGGATGTCGGTGGAGATGGGGCCCAGGCGTTTGCGACCCCACAGCCCATAGAGGTTGAACTTGTAGCGGCGTGAAGGGGACAGCCCAGGTACAGTTAGTGTGTGGGAGTTGCCTTCCATCGTAACGACTTGAGGTTGGCCTTGGGCATCCCTGTACTGCAGCGTAAAGGAGTCAAAGGTACCTTCCTGGACACTCCAGTCCAGCCGAACGGAGTCAGGGGTGACTTGGGAGGCTGTCAGTTGGCCCAGGATGGGCTGGGCTGGGGGTTCCTGCTCCTCTGGTTCTTCTGGAGCTGGTGCTGCAATGGAAAGAATACAGTGCAGGACATGAATATAGTTTAATCCTTTCATCCATCTATCAATCCGCTCAACATTCTATCCATCCATTCAAGAACCAACAAATTATTCCTCCATGCATTTCTCTTCATCCATTAAAATCATCCATCCATCCATCCATCCTTCCTTCCTTCCATCCATCTATCACCACCCATCCATCACCATCCATCCATCACCATCCATTTCCTTAACCCATGAATGAACCACTGATGCAACAAACAACCCACCCACTCATTCCTCTTCTTATCAAAGCAGTCAGACATGCTTCCATCCATCCAACCACTCAACCATCCATCCATCCATCCACTCCGAACTCACATGATTCCATCCCACCACCAACACTCTAACAGAATCTAAGAGATGTTCCCAGTTCCCACTAGTCCCAGGCACCAGGACAACCCCAGGCGCTGACCAAGGTCCTGCTGCCACCCCAAAGGGGACAGAGGAGCATCTGCATCCCCCTCACCTGTCTGGATGTCAGTGGAGATGGGGCCCAGGCGTTTGCGACCCCACAGCCCGTAGAGGTTGAACTTGTAGCGGCGTGACGGGGACAGCCCAGGCACGGTCAGCGTGCGGGAAGCAGCGTCCACAGGCACCATCTGGGGCTGCCCTTGGGCATCCTTGTACTGCAGTGTGAAGGAGTCAAAGGTGCCCTCGGGGACGCTCCAGTGCAGCTGGATGGAGTCGGGGGTGACTTGGGAGGCCGTCAGCTCGCCCAGGACGGGCTGGGATGGAAGTTCCGGCTCCTCTGGCTCTTTTGGAACTGGTGCTGGAATGGAAAGAACACAGTGCAGGTCATGAATATACTTTCATCCTTTCATCTATTTATCTATCCATCCATCCAACCATATGTCCATCCATCCATTCATTCTACAACCAACCACCCATTCCTCCATGCACTTCTCTTCACCCAGTAAAACCATCCATCCATCCATCCATCCATCCATCCATCCATCCATCCATTCAACCATTTCCTTAACCAATGAATGAACCACTCATCCAGCAACCAAATCACACACACCCATTCATCTTCTTATCCAGGGAGTCCAACATGCTTTCATCCATCCAACCACTCATCTATCCAACCATCCATCCATCCATCCATCCATCCATCCATCCCTCCATCCCTCCATCCCTCCATCCAACCATCATCCCATTCCTCCAACTAACTTATCCCTTCCCCATCATCGACAACCTTATTAGCATCCAAGAGATGTTCCCAGTTCCCACTAGGCACCAGGTCAACCGCAGGCTTTGACCAGGCTCCTGCTGCCACCCAAAACCAGGCCCATAAGGGGACACAGGAACATCTGCATCCCCCTCACCTGTCTGGATGTCAGTGGAGATGGGGCCCAGGCGCTTGCGACCCCACAGCCCGTAGAGGTTGAACTTGTAGCGGCGTGACGGGGACAGCCCAGGCACGGTCAGCGTGCGGGAAGCAGCGTCCACGGGCACCATCTGGGGCTGCCCTTGGGCATCCTTGTACTGCAGCGTGAAGGAGTCAAAGGTGCCCTCGAGGACGCTCCAGTGCAGCTGGACGGAGTCGGGGGTGACCTGGGAGGCTGTCAGCTCTCCCAGGACAGGCTGGGATGGGGGTTCCTCCTCCTCTGGCTCTTGTGGAACTGGTGCTGCAATGGAAGGAACATAGGGCAGGACATGAGTATCCTTCCATCCGTTCATATGTGAAACTCGCTCTCCATCCACTCACCCCTTCTACCAATCACCTCTTCCCTCCCATCAATCACCATTCAAACATCCATCCATTTCCTTAACCCATGAATGAACCACTCATCCAACCAACAACTCACCCAGCCATTCCTATAATTATCCAATGAGTCAGACATGCTTCCATCCATCCAACCACTCATCTATCCAACCATCCAACCATCCATCCATCCATCCATCATCCCATCCCTCCAAACTCACTTGTCCCTTTCCCATCACCCATACCCTTGTTATCATACAATACATGTTCCCAGTTCCCACCAGCCCCACACACCAGGTCAACCCCAGGCTCTGCCCAAGCTCCTGCTGCCACCCCAAAACCAGCCCCTGAAGAGGACAGTGTAGCATCTCCAGTCCCCTCACCTGTCAGGATGTCGGTGGAGATGGGGCCCAGGCGCTTGCGACCCCACAGCCCGTAGAGGTTGAACTTGTAGCTGTGTGACGGGGACAACCCAGGCACGGTCAGCGTGCGGGAAGCAGCGTCCACAGGCACCATCTGGGGCTGCCCTTGGGCATCCTTGTACTGCAGCGTGAAGGAGTCAAAGGTGCCCTCGGGGATGCTCCAGTGCAGCTGGACGGAGTCGGGCGTGACCTGGGAGACTGTCAGCTCGCCCAGGACGGGCTGGGCTGGGGGTTCCTGCTCCTCTGGCTCTTCTGGAGCTGGTGCTGGTGCTGGAATGGAAAGAACACAGTGCAGGACATGAATATAGTTTCATCCATCCATCCATCCATCCACTCAAACTCACTCACTCCTTCCCCATCATCCACACCCTTATTAGCATCACAGAGATGTTCTCAGTTCCCACCAGCCTCAGGCACTAGGTCTACCCCAGGCTCTGACCAAGCTCCTACTACCACCCAAAAACCAGCCCCCAAAGGGGACACAGGAGCATCTCCAACCTCCTCACCTGTCACGATGTCGGTGGAGATGGGGCCTAGGCGCTTGCGACCCCACAATCCGTAGAGGTTGAACTTGTAGCGACGTGACGGGGACAGCCCAGACACCGTCAGCGTGTGGGAAGTAGCATCCACGGGCACCAGCTGGGGCTGCCCTTGGGCATCCTTGTACTGTAGTGTGAAGGAGTTAAAGGTGCCCTCGGGGACACTCCAGTCCAACCGGACAGAGTCAGGGGTGACCTGGGAGGCTGTCAGCTCTCCCAGGACGGGCTGGACTGGGGATTCCTCCTCCTCTGGCTCCTCTGGAACTGGTGCTGCAATGGAAAGAACACAGTGCAGGACATGAATATCCATCCATCTATCCATCCATCAATCCATGCACTTTCCAGACATCGAGGAGTCTGTCCCATTGCTCACCAGAGCACTCAGGTTTCCATCAACGTCTACATCCATGCACCACTTACCCAGACATTTCTTCAGCAATTCAAAATCCATCCATCCCCAACCATCCATCTCAACATCCAATCCCATCTATCCATCCGTCCAATCCATCCATCCATCCATGAAACTCTCTATCCATCCACTCATCCATCCAAGCAATCTCCTCTTCCCTTTCTTCCATCACCATCCATCCATCCATCCATCCATCCATCCATCCATCCATCCATCGGTTTACTTAACCCATGCATCAACCACTGTTCAAAAGAACTACTCAGCCACATATTCATGTTCTTATGCAAGTAGTCAGACATGCTTCCATCCATCCAATCACTGATATATCCAACCACCAATCCATCCATCCATCCATGATCCCCTCCCTCCAAACACACTCACTCCTTTCCCATCACCCACAACCTTGTTATTATCCAAGAGATGTTCCCAGTTCCTACCAGCCGAAGCCACCAGGTCTACCCAAGGCTCTGACCAAGCTCCTGCTGCTACCACAATCCAGCCTCCAAAGGGGACACAGGAACAACTCCAGCCCCCTCACCTGTCATGATGTCAGTGGAGATGGGGCCCAGGCGCTTGCGACCCCACAGCCCGTAGAGGTTGAACTTGTAGCGGCGTGACGGGGACAGCCCAGGCACGGTCAGCGTGCGGGAAGCAGCGTCCACAGGCACCATCTGGGGCTGCCCTTGGGCATCCTTGTACTGCAGCGTGAAGGAGTCAAATGTGCCCTCGGGGACGCTCCAGTGCAGCTGGACGGAGTCAGGGGTGACTTGGGAGGCTGTCAGCTCTCCCAGGACGGGCTGGGATGGAGGTTCCGGCTCCTCTGGCTCTTTTGGAACTGGTGCTGGAATGGAACGAACACAGTGCAGGACATGAATATACTTTCATCCTTTCATCTATCTATCCATCCATCCATCCAACCATATGTCCATCCATCCATCCATTCCACAACCAACCACCCATTCCTCCATGCACTTCTCTTCACCCATTAAAACAATCCATCCATCCATCCATCCATCCATCCATCCATCCATCCATCCATCCAACCATTTCCTTAACCAATGAATGAACCACTCATCCAGCAACCAAATATCACACACCCGTTCATCTTCTTATCCAGGGAGTCCAACATGCTTCCATCCATCCAACCACTCATCCATCCATCCATCCATCCATCCCTCCATCCCTCCATCCAACCATCATCCCATTCCTCCAACTAACTTATCCCTTCCCCATCATTGACAACCTTATTAGCATCCAAGAGATGTTCCCAGTTCCCACCAGTCCCAGGCACCAGGTCAACCGCAGGCTTTGACCAGGCTCCTGCTGCCACCCAAAACCAGCCCCCAAAGGGGACACAGGAACATCTGCATCCCCCTCACCTGTCACGATGTCGGTGGAGATGGGGCCCAGGCGCTTGCGACCCCACAGCCCGTAGAGGTTGAACTTGTAGCGACGTGACGGGGACAGCCCAGGCACGGTCAGCGTGCGGGAAGTAGCATCCACAGGCACCATCTGGGGCTGCCCTTGGGCATCCTTGTACTGTAGTGTGAAGGAGTCAAAGGTGCCCTCGGGGACACTCCAGTCCAACCGGACAGAGTCAGGGGTGACCTGGGAGGCTGTCAGCTCTCCCAGGACCGGCTGGACTGGGGATTCCTCCTCCTCTGGCTCCTCTGGAACTGGTGCTGCAGTTGAAAGAACACAGTGCAGGACATGAATATCCATCCATCTATCCATCCATCAATCCATGCACTTTCCAGACATCCAGGAGTCTGTCCCATTGCTCACCAGAGCACTCAGGTTTCCATCAACGTCTACATCCATGCACCACTTACCCAGACATTTCTTCAGCAATTCAAAATCCATCCATCCCCAACCATCCATCTCAACATCCAATCCCATCTATCCATCTGTCCAATCCATCCATCCATCCATGAAACTCTCTATCCATCCACTCATCCATCCAAGCAATCTCCTCTTCTCTTTCTTCCATCACCATCCATCCATCCATCCATCCGTTTACTTAACCCATGAATCAACCACTGATCAAACGAACTACTCAGCCACATATTCATGTTCTTATGCAAGTAGTCAGACATGCTTCCTTCCATCCAACCACTGATATATCCAACCACCAATCCATCCATCCATCCATGATCCCCTCCCTCCAAACACTCTAACTCCTTTCCCATCACCCACAACCTTGTTATCATCCAAGAGATGTTCCCAGCTCCTACCAGCCGAAGCCACCAGGTCTACCCAAGGCTCTGACCAAGCTCCTGCTGCCACCACAATCCAGCCTCCAAAGGGGACACAGGAGCAACTCCAGCCCCCTCACCTGTGAGGATGTCAGTGGAGATGGGGCCCAGGCGCTTGCGACCCCACAGCCCGTAGAGGTTGAACTTGTAGCGGCGTGACGGGGACAGCCCAGGCACGGTCAGTGTGCGGGAAGCAGTGTCCACAGGCACCAGCTGGGGCTGCCCTTGGGCATCCTTGTACTGCAGCATGAAGGAGTCAAAGGTGCCCTCGGGGACGCTCCAGTGCAACTGGACGGAGTCGGGGGTGACCTGGGAGGCCGTCAGCTCTCCCAGGACGGGCTGGGATGGAGGTTCCTGCTCCTCTGGCTCTTGTGGAGCTGGTGCTGCAATGGAAAAAACAGTGCAGGCTGTAAATATACTTGCATCTTATCAATCAATCCATCCAACATTCCATCCATTCATCAACCAACCATCCATTCCTAAATGTACTTCTGTTCACCCATTAAAACCAACCACCCATCCATCCATCCATCCAAAAAATTTCCTTATCCCATGAATGAACCAGTGATCTAACTAACAACTCACCCACCCATTCATCATCTTATCCAAGGAGTCAGACATACTTCCATCCATCCAACAACTCACATATCCATCCATCCATCCATCAAACCATCCATCCATCCATCCATCATCCCTCTAAACTAACTCATCCCTTTCCCATCATCCACAACCTTATCAGCATCCAAGAGATGTTCCCATTTCCTACAAGCCCAGCCACCAGGTCTACCCCGGGCTCTAACCGAGCTCCTGCTGCCACCCCAGAACTAGCACCCAAAGGGGACAGAGTAGCATCTCCAGCCCCCTCACCTGTCTGGATTTCGGTGGAGATGGGGCCCAGGCGCTTGCGACCCCACAGCCCATAGAGGTTGAACTTGTAGCGACGTGACGGGGACAGCCCAGGCACGGTCAGCGTGCGGGAAGCAGCGTCCACAGGCACCATCTGGGGCTGCCCTTGGGCATCCTTGTACTGCAGCGTGAAGGAGTCAAAGGTGCCCTCGGGGACGCTCCAGTGCAACTGGACGGAGTCAGGGGTGACTTGGGAGGCTGTCAGCTCGCCCAGGACAGGCTGGGATGGAGGTTCCGGCTCCTCTGGCTCTTTTGGAACTGGTGCTGCAATGGAAAGAACACAGTGCAGGACATGAATATGCTTTCATCCTTTCATCTATCTATCTATCCATCCATCCAACCATATGTCCATCAATCCATTCATTCTACAACCAACCACCCATTCCTCCATGCACTTCTGTTCACCCATTAAAACCATCCATCCATCCATCTATCCATCCATCCAACCATTTCCTTAACCAATGAATGAACCACTCATCCAGCAACCAAATCACACACACCCATTCATCTTCTTATCCAGGGAGTCCAACATGCTTCCATCCATCCAACCACTCATCTATCCAACCATCCATCCATCCATACATAAATCCATCCATCCATCCATCCAACCATCCCTCCATCTATCCATCATCCCATTCCTCCAACTAACTTATCCCTTCCCCATCATCGACAACCTTATTAGCATCCAAGACATGTTCCCAGTTCCCACCAGTCCCAGGCACCAGGTCAACTGCAGGCTTTGACCAGGCTCCTGCTGCCACCCAAAACCAGCCCCCAAAGAGGACACAGGAACATCTGCAGCCCACTAACCTGTCACGATGTCAGTGGAGATGGGGCCCAGGCGTTTGCGACCCCACAGCCCGTAGAGGTTGAACTTGTAGCGACGTGACGGGGACAGCCCAGGCACGGTCAGCGTGCGGGAAGCAGCGTCCACGGGCACCAACTGGGGCTGCCCTTGGGCATCCTTGTACTGCAGTGTGAAGGAGTCAAAGGTGCCCTCGGGGACGCTCCAGTGCAGCTGGACGGAGTCGGGGGTGACCTGGGAGGCCGTCAGCTCTCCCAGGACAGGCTGGGATGGGGGTTCCTCCTCCTCCGGCTCTTGTGGAACTGGTGCTGCAATGGAAGGAACATAGTGCAGGACATGAGTATCCTTCCATCCGTTCATATGTGAAACTCCCTCTCCATCCACTCACCCCTTCTACCAATCACCTCTTCCCTCCCATCAATCACCATTCAAACATCCATCCATTTCCTTAACCCATGAATGAACCACTCATCCAACCAACAACTCACCCACCCATTCCTATAATTATCCAATGAGTCAGACATGCTTCCATCCATCCAACCACTCATCTATCCATCCATCATCCCATTCCTCCAAACTCACTTGTCCCTTTCCCATCACCCATACCCTTGTTATCATCCAATACATGTTCCCAGTTCCCACCAGCCCCAGACACCAGGTCAACCCCAGGCTCTGACCAAGCTCCTGTTCCCACCCCAAAACCAGCCCCTGAAGAGGACAGTGTAGCATCTCCAGTCCCCTCACCTGTCACGATGTCGGTGGAGATGGGGCCCAGGCGCTTGCGACCCCACAGCCCATAGAGGTTGAACTTGTAGCGGCGTGACGGGGACAGCCCAGGCACGGTCAGCGTGCGGGAAGCAGCGTCCACAGGCACCATCTGGGGCTGCCCTTGGGCATCCTTGTACTGCAGCATGAAGGAGTCAAAGGTGCCCTCTGGGACACTCCAGTGCAGCTGGACGGAGTCGGGGGTGACCTGGGAGGCCGTCAGCTCTCCCAGGACGGGCTGAGGTGGAGGTTTCTCCTCCTCTGGCTCTTCTGGAGCTGGTGCTGGAATGGAAAGAACACAGTGCAGGACATGAATATACTTTCATCCGTCCATCCACCCACCCATGATGTTCACACCCATCCATCAATCCATTCATTCATGAAACTCTCCATCCATCCACTCACTCTTCCAACCACTCTTCCCTCACATCTTCCCTCCCATCCATCATCATCCATCCATCCATCATTCCATCTCTCCAAACTAAATAGTCCCTTTCCCATCATCCACAACCTTATTAGCATCCAAGAAATATACCCAACTCCTACCAGTCCCAGACACCAGGTCTACCCCAGGCTCTGACCAAGCTCCTGCTGCCACCATAAAACATCCCCTAAACGGGACACAGGAGCATCTCCAGCCTCCTCACCTGTCAGGATGTCGGTGGAGATGGGGCCCAGACGCTTGCGACCCCACAGCCCGTAGAGGTTGAACTTGTAGCGGCGTGACGGGGACAGCCCAGGCACGGTCAGTGTGCGGGAAGCAGCGTCCACGGGCACCATCTGGGGCTGCCCTTGGGCATCCTTGTACTGCAGCATGAAGGAGTCAAAGGTGCCCTCTGGGACACTCCAGTGCAGCTGGACGGATTCGGGGGTGACCTGGGAGGCCGTAAGCTCTCCCAGGACAGGCTGGGATGGGTGTTCCTGCTCCTCTGGCTCTTCTGGAGCTGGTGCTGGTGCGACAATTGAAAGAATACAGTGAAGGACATGAATATAGATTCATCCTTTCATCCGTCTATCAATCCACTCATAATTCTAACCATCCATCCATTCAAGAACCAACCATCCTTTCCCCCATGCATTTCTCTTCACTTATTGAAATCATCCGTCATCCATCCATCTCCTTAAACCATGAATGAACCACTGATCCAACCAACAACTCACTCACCCATTCATCTTCTTATCAAGGAGTCAGACATGCTTCTATTCAACCAACCAATCATCTATACCACCATCCATCCATCCATCAATCCATCCATCATCCCATTCCTCCAACCTAACTGATCCTTTTGCCATCATACATATACTTGATAGAATCCAAGAGATATTCCCATTTTCCACTTGGCCCAGGTACTAGGTCAACCTCAGGCTCTAACCAAGCACCTCCTGCCACTCCAAACCAGCCCCCAAAGGGGACACAGGAGCATCTCCAGCCTCCTCACCTGTCAGGATGTCGGTGGAGATGGGGCCCAGGCGCTTGCGACCCCACAGCCCATAGAGGTTGAACCTGTAGCGGCGTGACGGGGACAGCCCAGGCACGGTCAGTGTGCGGGAAGCAGCGTCCACGGGCACCATCTGGGGCTGCCCTTGGACATCCTTGTACTGCAGCGTGAAGGAGTCAAAGGTGCCCTCGGGGACGCTCCAGTGCAGCTGGACGGAGTCGGGGGTGACCTGGGAAGCCGTCAGCTCTCCCAGGATGGGCTGGGATGGTAGTTCCTGCTCCTCTGGCTCTTCTGGAGCTGGTGCTGGTGCTGGAATGGAAAGAACACAGTGCAGGACATGAATATACTTTCATCCTTTCATCTATCTATCCATCCACTTTCCCGACATCTAGGAGTCTGTCTCATTGCTCACCTTAGCACTCTGGCTTCCAGCAATGTCTCCATCCATGCATCATTCAGACCACCCAAACATTTCTTCAGCAATTCAAAATCCATCCATCCATCCAATCCCAACCATTCCTCACAACATCCAATTCCATCCATCCATCCACCCACCCATGATATTCACTTCCATCCATCCATCCATGAAACTCTCTGTCCATCCTCTCACTCACCCAACCACTCACGTCTTCCCTCCCTTCGTAATCATCCATCCATCCTTCCATCCATCAAACTATTTCCCTAACCCATAAATAAGCCACAGATCCAACCAACAACTCACCCACCCATTCGTCGTCTTATCCAAGGAGTCAGACATGCTTCTATCCATCCAACCACTCATCTATCCAACCACCCATCCATCCATCCATCCATCCATCCATGCCATTCCTCCAAACTAACTGATTCCTTTCCCATCACCCACACTATTGTTATGATCCAAGAGATGTTCCCATTTCCCACCAGACCCAGGCACCAGGTCAACCCCAGGCTCTGACCAAGCTCCTGCTGACATCCCAATCCAGCCCCCAAAGGGGACACAGGAGCATCTCCAACCCACTAACCTGTCACGATGTCAGTGGAGATGGGGCCCAGGCGTTTGCGACCCCACAGCCCGTAGAGGTTGAACTTGTAGCGACGTGACGGGGACAGCCCAGGCACAGTCAGCGTGCGGGAAGCAGCGTCCACGGGCACCAGTTGGGGCTGCCCTTGGGCATCCTTGTACTGCAGCATGAAGGAGTCAAAGGTGCCCTCAGGGACGCTCCAGTGCAGCTGGACGGAGTCGGAGGTGACCTGGGAGGCTGTCAGCTCTCCCAGGATGGGCTGTGAAGGGGGTTCCTGCTCCTCTGGCTCTTGTGGAGCTGGTGCTGCAATGGAAAGAACATAGTGCAGGACATTAATACAGTTTCATCCTTTCATCCATCTATCAATCCACTCATAATTCTATCCATCCATCCATTCAAGAACCAACCACCCTTTCCCTCATGCTTTTCTCTTCACTTATTAAAATCATCCGTCATCCATCCATCTACCCACCCATCCAACCATTTCCTTAACCCATGAATTAACCACTGATCCAAGCTACAACTCACTCCTCCATTCATCTTCTTATCAAGGAGTCAGACATGCTTCTATCCATCCAACCAATCATCTATCCCACCAACCATCCATCATCCCATTCCTCCAACCTAACTTAACGCTTTCCCATCACCCACACCCTTATAAGCCTCCAAGAGATATTCCCAGTTCCTACCTGAACCAGACACCATGTCTACCCCAGGCTCTGACCAAGCTCCTACTACCACCCCAAAAGCAGCCCCCAAAGGGGACACAGCAGCATCTCCAACCCCTTCACCTGTCAGGATGTCGGTGGAGATGGGGCCCAGGCGCTTGCGACCCCACAGCCCGTAGAGGTTGAACTTGTAGCGGCGTGACGGGGACAGCCCAGGCACGGTCAGCGTGCGGGAGCTGCCTTCAACCGTAATTGCATGAGGTTGGCCTTGGGCATCCTTGTACTGCACAGTGAAGGAGTCAAAGGTACCTTCGAGGACACTCCAGTGCAGCTGGATGGAGTCGGGAGTGACCTGGGAGGCTGTCAGCTCTCCCAGGATGGGCTGGGATGGGGGTTCCTCCTCCTTTGGTGGTGCTGGTGGTGGAAGAATAACAACATATCGTATAACACTTTGGAGACCTCCATCCATCCATCCATTCATCCATCCTCACTCACTCCTTTCCCATCATCACTACCCTTATTAGCTTCCCAGAGATGTTCTCAGTTCCCACCAGACCCAGGCACCAGGTCTACCCCAGGCTCTAACTAAGCTCCTGCTGACACCTCAAATCCAGCCCCAAGAAAAGGGGACACAGGAGCATCTCCAGGCCCCTCACCTATCAGGATGTCGGTGTTGATGGGGCCCAGGCGCTTGCGACCCCACAGCCCATAGAGGTTGAACTTGTAGCGGCGTGATGGGGACAGCCCAGGCACGGTCAGCGTGCGGGAGCTGCCTTCAACCGTAATTGCATGAGGTTGGCCTTGGGCATCCTTGTACTGCAGCGTGAAGGAGTCAAAGGTGCCTTCCCGGACACTCCAGTCCAGTTGGACAGAGTCCGGTGTGACCTGGGTGGCTGTCAGGTCGCCCAGGATGGGCTGGGATGGGGGTTCCTCCTCCTCTCGCTCTTCTGGTGCTGCAATGGAAATAACATAGTGCAGGACATGAATATAGTTTAATCCTTTCATCCATCTATCAATCCACTCAGCCTTCTATCCATGCATCCATTCAAGAACCAACCAATCATTCCTCCATGCATTTCTCTTCACCCATCAAAATCATCCATCCATCCATCCCCATCCATCCATCCATCCATCCATCCATCATTCCATCCATCCACCAACCAACCAACCATTCCTCCATGCACTTCTCTTCACCCATTAAAACTATTCATCCATCCATCCATATATATATCCAATAATTTCCTTAACCCATGAATGATCCACTAGTCCAACCAACAACACACCCACCAATTCATCTTCTTATCCAAGGAGTCAGACACGGTTCCATCCATCCATCCATCTATCCATCCATCATCCCATTCCTCCAAACTAACTTGTCCCTTTCCCATCATCCACATCCTTATTAGCATCCAAGAGATGTTCCCAGTTCCCACCAGTCCCAGGCACCAGGTCAATCCCAGGCTCTAACCAAGCTCCTGCTACCACCCCAAAACCAGCCCTCATTCAGGACATGAATGTAATTTCATCCATCCATCCGTCCATCCATTCATTCATTCAAAAACTAACCACCCATTCCGCCATGCACTTCTCTTCACCCATTAAAACCCACTATCTATCCATCCATCCAACAATTTCCTTAACCCATGAATGAACCACTCATCCAACCAACAACTCACCCACCCAATCATCTTATTATCCAAGGAGTCAGACATGCTTCCATCCATCACAACCACCCATCCATCCTTCCACCCATCCTTCCATCCATCCATCTTCCCATTCCCCAAACTAACTTATCCCTTTCCCATGACCAACACCCTTATTAGCATCCAAGAGATATTCCCAGTTCCCACCAGCCCTAGGCACCAGGTCTGCCCCAGGCACAAGGGTCAACCCCAGGCTCTAACCAATCTCCTGCTGTCATCCCTAAACCAGCCCCCAAAGGGGACACATCAGCATCTCCAGCCTCCTCACCTGTCAGGATGTCGGTGGAGATGGGGCCCAGGCGCTTGCGACCCCACAGCCCGTAGAGGTTGAACTTGTAGAGGTGTGACGGGGACAGCCCAGGGACAGTCTGTGTGCGGGAGCTGCCTTCGACTGTAAGCACCTGAGGTTGGCCTTGGGCATCCCTGTACTGCACGGTGAAGGAGTCAAAGGTGCCTTCCCGGACACTCCAGTCCAGCTGAATGGAGTCAGGGGTGACCTGGGAGGCTGTCAGCTCTCCCAGGACGGGCTGGGATGGGGGTTCCTGCTCCTCTGGCTCTTCTGGAGCTGGTGCTGCAATTGAAAGAACACAGTGCAGGACATGAATATACTTTCATCCTTTCATCTTGTCTATCCATCCATCCACGCACCCGTCCAACCAATCACTTCTTCACTCCTATCCATCATCATTCATCCATCCATCCATCCATCCATCCAATCACTCCAAACTCAATGTTCAATGTCTTCATCAATGACCTGGATGAAGGCATTGAGGGTACCCTTAGCAAGTTTGCAGATGACACAAAGCTGTATGGAAGTGTTGATCTGCTGGAAGGTAGGGAGGCTCTGCAAAGGGACCGAAACAGGCTGGATCCATGGGCTGAGTCCAATGGGATGAGGTTTAACACGGCCAAATGCCGCATCCTGCACTTGGGGCACAACTACCCTGAGCAGAGCTCCAGACTGGGAGAAGCCTGGCTGGAAAACTGCCAGGAGGAGAGGGACCTGGGGGTGTTGGTTGACAGCCGAATGAACATGAGCCAGCAGTGTGCCCAGGTGGCCAAGAAGGCCAATGGCATCCTGGCTTGGATCAGAAATGGTGTGACCAGCAGGGCCAGGGAGGTGATTCTCTCTCTGTATTCAGCATTGGTGAGGCCGCTCCTTGAATCCTGTGTTCAGTTGTGGGCCCCTCAGCACAAGAAGGATGTTGAGGCTCTGGAGAGAGTCCAGAGAAGAGTCATGAAGCTGGTGAAGGGGCTGGAGAACAGGCCCTATGAGGAGCGTCTGAGAGAGCTGGGGGTGTTTATCCTGGAGAAGAGGAGGCTGAGGGGAGATCTCATTACTCTCTACAAGTACCTGAAAGGAGATTGTAGAGAGGAGGGAGCTGGGCTCTTCTCCCAAGTGCCAGGGGACAGGATGAGAAGGAATGGCCTCAAGCTCCACCAGGGGAGATTTAGTCTAGAGATTAGGAGGAAGTTTTTTATGGAAAGGGTCACTGGGCATTGGAATAGGTTGCCCAGGGAGGTGGTTGATTCCCCTTCCCTGGAGGTGTTTAAGGCACAGGTAGATGAGGTCTTGAGGGACTTGGTTTAGTGCTTGATAGGAATGGTTGGACTAGAAGATCCGATGGGTCCCTTCCAACCTGGTTGTTCTATGATTCTAAGATCTGCAGTCCCCTCACCTGTCAGGATGTCAGTGGAGATGGGGCCCAGGCGCTTGCGACCCCACAGCCCGTAGAGGTTGAACTTGTAGCGGCGTGACGGGGACAGCCCAGGCACGGTCAGCGTGCGGGATGCAGCGTCCACAGGCACCATCTGGGGCTGCCCTTGGGCATCCTTGTACTGCAGTGTGAAGGAGTCAAAGGTGCCCTCGGGGACACTCCAGTGCAGCTGGACGGAGTCAGGGGTGACCTGGGAGGCCGTCAGCTCGCCCAAGACAGGTTGGGCTGGGGGTTTGTCCTCCTTTGGTGGTGCTGGTGCTGTAAGAGGAACAACACAAGGACCACATGCTCACACCTTATTCTTCCAGGTCAAAGGACCATGGACGTGCTGAGGCTCCAAATCCGAATACCACATGGAAGGGGCACATAGATGTCCTCACCTGTGACAGCGTTGGTGGAGATGACACCAACTCGCTTCCGACCCCACACCCCATAGAGGTTGAACTTGTAGCGACGCGAGGGGGACAGCCCAGGCACCGTCACCCTGCGGGAGCTGCCGTCAACCGCAAGCGCTTGAGGTTGCCCTTGGGCATCCTTGTACTGCACGGTGAAGGAGTCAAAGGTGCCTTCGAGGACGTTCCACTCCAGCTGGACGGAGTTGGGGGTGACCTCGGAGACTGTGAGCTCGCCCAGGCGGGGCCGGGCTGGGGGTTCCTCCAGCTGTGGGGCCGGGTCTGGAATGCAGAATGTGAAGGTCCATCCACCCATCTCATCGCGTCCACTTTAATCCAAGCATCCAACCATCCTCACAACGATCCAATCAGCTGCTGTATCCATCCAATCATCTGTTCTTCTGGCCTTCAGTCTCTTCTTGTGACCATTTGTCCATTCAAGGTTTCAGGCTTCCACCTATCTAACCTTCCAGCTGTCCAACCATCATCCATCCATCCATCCATCTCTCTATTGAACCTTCTATCCACCCTTCCTTCCACTTATCCACCATCCAAACTTCCATCTATCCATCTTTCCATCCATCTATTCACTCATCCAGCCATTATCTGGTCTTCCTTCCATCCATCCACTATTTCAACCACCACCATCCTCTCCTCTCCTTCCTCCTCTCCTTCTCCTTCCTCCTCTCCCTCCTCATTTTCCAAGACCAGATCAGCCTCAACATTAAGTTCCTTCCATTGCCACCATGGACGACCCCTCGGTACCTGCCACGACCCCTTGGGGCTCCATCAGCTCCATCTCATAGATGTTCTCCCAATCCAACGGAGGCTCCTCTGTGCCACTGACCCCTGTTCCCAAAAGAGGAGTTGGAGGGGGTTATGGGATGTCCCCCATCCCACACCGTTCCCGTCTCCATCCCTGTCACCCACCTGCCTTCACCAGGAATGTGTAGGACTTGGAGACTTGTCCCCTCACCACGCCGTGCACCTCCACCCGGTAGGTGGCCCCTGGCACCAGCCCTGTCACTCGGGCCACCGCCGTGTCCCCTGGCACCTGCAGCTCCCCCTCGGCCCCATCCAGCTCATCCAGGAGCCGGTAACGGATCACCACGGTCTCCGCGTGGCCCCGAAGCCCGTTCAGGTCCACCAGAGCCTCACCAGCAGCTCCCGGCATCAACTGGGGCTTGAAATGGGGGACCTGGGGTAGGAGCTGGTAACGCCACAGGGCTGGGCTGCGGCGGAGGAGGTAAGAGAAGATGGCCCGGGCCACGGCTGGAATCGTTTGGTTGCCCCGGAGGGGGAAGTTGGTAGCCCGGAGGTGGCTCTCCAGGCGCTGCAGCAAGGAGCCGTTGTAGGAGGAGAGCTTGGCCCCCAATTCCTGCAGGGATGGGACGCTGGGGAGGGCTGGGGACAGCGGGGACGCTGGGGACACTGGGGACCATGGTGAGGGAGGTGACACCGGGGACTGTGCTGGTGCCGGGGGCCGTGGAGATGCAGGTGGCTTTGGGGGCACTGGGGATGCTTCTGGGGACCTTGGAGGCATCTGGGATCGTGGTGCCTCTGGGGACACTGGTGACGCGGGTTTCACCGGAGACCTCGGGGCTGCTGGCGACCCCGGAGACCCTCGAGATCCTGAGGACGCTGGAAATCTTGGAGATGCTGGTGACCCCAAAGACCCTGGAGACCCCAAAGGCGCATCCGGTGACACTGGCGACCTTGGGGACGCCGGAGAGCCTCGGGATGATGGTGACGCCGGGGACTCCGGGGGACCCTGAGGAGACCCTGGGGACCCCCTGTTGGGGGGCAGGACCTGGCCAAGTGCTGCGAGAGCAAAGGGGACCAGGGTCAGCACAATCTGTCCCAGAAGTCCCTCTGCGCCACAGCCCCGGGACTCACACTGGGGACAAGGGGAAGGGTGGGGACAGACGGACGTGGACGTACAGACTGGGACACCCATGGAGGCAGACTGGGACAGACAGACTGACAGGGACAGACTGGGGTCGTCTGGGCCCAGGCAGCTGGGGGAGGCACCAGGAGATGTTGGGACGTGGGGAGAGAAGAACCATGGGGACACAAGGACCTGTGGGGACACACGAAACCATGGGGACAGACGGAACCATAGGGACAGATAAGTTCATGGGGCCAGAGAAACACGTGGGGACACGTGGACCCATGGGGACACAAGGACCCACAGGGACACAAATAGAGTCACAGAATCATAGAATCACCAGGTTGGAAAAGGCCTCTTGGATCATCAAGTCCAACCCTTCCCATCAATCACTAACCCATGTCCCTCAGCACCTCGTCCACCTGTCCCTTAAACACCTCCAGGGAAGGTGACTCAATCCTCTCCCTCTTCTAACACTCAACAACCCTTTCCATGAAGAATTTCATCCTCATGTCCATCCTGACCCTCCCCTGCTGGAGCTTGAGGCCATTTCCCATCTTTCCATCCCTTGGGAGAAGAGCCCAGCTCCCTCCTCTCCACAACCTCCTCTCAGGGAGTTGCAGAGAGCAATGAGCTCTCCCCTCAGCCTCCTCTTCTCCAGGAAAAACCACCCCAGGTCCCTCAGTCGTGTCCTCCAGCCCCTTCCCCAGCTTCATTGCTCTTCTCTGGACTTGCTCCAGAGCCTCAACATCCTTCTTGGACCCAAACTGAATGTGGAATTGGAGGTTGGGTCTCCCCAGAGGGAGAAGAAGCTCCCTGGCCCTGCTGGCCACACCGTGGCTGCTCCAAGCCAAGATGCCCTTGGCCTTCTTGGCCTCCTGGTCAACCAACGTCCCCAGATCCTTCTCCCTGAGCCACTTTTCCAGCCCCTTTTCCCCTCATCTGGATCTTCTTGGGGTTGTTGTGCCCCAAATGCCTGGTTGAACCTCATCCCATTGGTCTCAGCCCATGGATCCATCCTGTTCAGATCCCTTTGGAGATCCTCAAAACCCTCCAGGAGCTCAACCCCCTCCTCCCAGCTCAGTGTCATCTCCAAACTCGCTCAGGGAGCCCTTGAAGCCTTCATCCTGGCTCTTGTTGAGTTGGGTGTCCACCAACACCCCCATAAGGACGGGTACCCGTAAGGACACACGGACAAGTGAGGGCAGATAAGCCTGTGAGGTCACGTGGAACTATGGGGACACACGAACCCATGGGGACAGATTGACCCACAGCGACACACGGACCCGTGGGGACACACAGAACCATGGGGACAGATGAGCCTGTGGGGACACGAGGAACCACGGGGACACAGGAGCCCATGAGGACACAAGGACCCACAGGGACAGATGAGCCCATGGGGACAGAGGAACGTGTGGGGGGACACAAGGACTCACGAGGACATGTGGATCCGTGAAGACACACGGACCCATCGGGGCCCACGGACTCACTGGGGCACATGGGGACAGACTGGTGGCACAGAGAGCCATCAGGACAGACAGACACACGTGGACCCGTGGGGACACACGGACACGTGGGGATGGGCAGAGGCTGCGGGCGCTGTCCCTGTCCCCATGACCATCCCATTCCCATCCCTGTCTCCACATCCATATCCTATCCTTGTCCCCATCCCTGTCCCCATGTTCACCCCATCGTGTCCCCATCATGTCCCCACTCTTGTGCCACCTCCATTGCCATCCCCGTGCTGTCCCCATGTTCACAAACATTGCCTTCTCCTTATTGTCCCCATCACTGTCCCCAAGCCCATCCCTGGGATATCCTCAACCTGTTATGTCCTGTCCCCATTGTCACCTCCATCCCGGTGTCACCTCCATCTCCATCCCCTCATCATCTCCATCCCCACCTCATCTCCACAGTGTCCCCATCCCTGTCACCATCCTCGTGGTGTCCCCCTGCCTGTACCCATTGCCATCTCCACTCTGTCCCCATTCCTGTCACCATCCTCGTGGTGTCCCCCTGTCCATACCCATTGCCGTCTCCACTCTGTCCCCATCTCTGTCCCAGTGCTCATCCCTGTCCCCATCCTCATGGTGTCCCCATCTTCATGTTGTCCCTGTCCCCATCCCCAATCCATTGCCACCTCTATGCTCTCCCCACAGTGTCCCTGTCCCCTCATGGTCCCCACGCAGAGCAGGTGGCACCTACGGGTGCGGACGCGCAGGGTGCCGGGTGCCCCGAGGTGCTTCTCCCGCTGGGCTTGGATGAAGACCTCGAAGGTGTGGCCGGGTGACAGCCCTGTCACCTCAAACGTGACAGCAGAGCCAGGCAGCTTGTGGGTGGTCATCGCCGCTGGCTCGTCCTGGGAACAAGGACATATTGGGGACACCATGAGGAGACACCATGGTGGGACTCATCCCTAAGCCAAGAAAATCAATGGGTGACACCACAGCGAAGCCACGGTGGCCCTGGGGGACCTGTCCCCACCCCTGTCCCCACCCCCAGCTCACCAGAGGGACGAGGGCCACCTGGTAGCTGTCCACGGGCGTTGGTGGCTGCGGCCAGGTGACACGGAAGGACGTCTGGTTGCGGGCGGCCAAGCGCGGTGACACCGAAGGAATCTCTGTGGGGACACTGATCCCTCAGAAGATGCCACTGACGGGGACACCCTGGGGTCACCACGGGATGGGGACAACGTGGGATGGGGACACCATGGGGACAGGGAATACATGGGATGGGGACACCATGGGGACACTAAGGGGACACCATGGGGATGGGGAATCTATGGGATTGGGACACCATGGGGACACTATGGGGATGGGGAACCCATAGGGATGGGAACAATATGGGGACATTATGGGGATGGGGACACCATGGGGACACTATGGGGACAAGGAACCCATAGGGATGGGGACAATATGGGGACACTATGGGGATGGGGAACCCATAGGGATGGGGACAATATGGGGACACTATGGGGATGGGGGACACCATGGGGACACTATGGGGACAAGGAACACATGGGATGGGGACACCATGGGGACAAGGAACCCACAGGACACTTGGTGACACAGGGAGGTGGTATCAAGGCTCAGGATGGTTGGGGAGGGAGCACTGAGGGGTTACTGGGAGCACTGGTTTGGGGACTTTGGAGCCCCTTGGTGACCTTAGGGGACCCTCGGTGGCCCTTGGGGACACGACTGCCGTACCGATGTGACAGCGGGGTCCCCCTCGTCCGGGGGCGCAGGTGGGGGTGGCACAGGTGGGGCCGGTGAAACCTGGGAAGCAGCGGCAGCGGCCACCGAGGCAGCGGCCTTGGTCATTGCAGCCTTGGGGACACTTGGGGACATCGTGGGGGACAGTGGGAGACACACAGAGCTCCTGTGACAGCGTCTGGCCTGCGAAGACAGAACCACAAGCCTTGTCCCCAAGTCCTTCATTTTCTCCATGGCTCCATGTCCCCCTCCTCCACCAGAGTCCCCCATGTCCCCAGTGTCCCCACTGTCCCCTGGTACTGGTGCGAGCCTGGGGTCCCTCAATGTCCCCATGTCCTCCATGTCCCCACTGTCCCCTGGTACTGGTGCCAGCCTGGGGTCCCTCAATGTCCCCATGTCCTCATGTCCCCCCATGTTCCCCTGTCCTTCATGTTCTCCATGGCTCTCGGTCCCCCTCATCCCCCAAAGCCCCCCATGTCCCCAATGTCCCTATGTCCTTCATGTTCTCCTTGTCCCCAATGTCCCCACTGTCTCCTGGTACTGGTGCCAGCCTGGGGTCCCTCAATGTCCCCATGTCCTCATGTCCCCCTCATCCCCCATAATCCCCCATGTCCCCACTGTCCCCTGGTACTGGTGCCAGCCTGTGGTCCTTCGATGTCCCCATGTCCTCATGTCCCCCTGTCCCTCATGTCCTTCATGTTCTCCATGTCCCCAGTGTCCCCATTGTCTCCTGGGACTGGTGCCAGCCTGGGGTCCCTCAATGTCCCCATGACCTCATGTCCCCAATGTCCCAGTGACTCCAATGTCCCCCATGTCCCTATGTCCTTCGTGTTCTCCTTGTCCCCAATATCCCCAATGTCCCCTGGTACTGGTGCCAGCCTGGGGTCCCTCAATGTCCCCATGTTCCCCTGTCCCTAATGTCCCCCTATCCCCAATGTCCCCATGTCCTTCATGTTCTCCATGTCCCCACTGTCCTCTGCTACCAGTGCCAGCCTGGGGTCCCTCAATGTCCCCATGTCCTCATGTCCCCCTCTCCCCAATGTCCCCTCTGTCCTCTGGTACCGTTGCCAGCCTGTGGTTCCCCCAGTGTCCCCAATATCCCCATGTCCTTCATGTTCTCCATGTCCTCAATGTCCCCTCTGTCCCCTGGTACCATTGCCAGCCTGTGGTTCCCCCAGTGTCCCCAATGTCCCCATGTCTTTCATGTTCTCCATGTCCCCAACGTCCCCTCTGTCCCTGGTATGCGTGCCAACCTGGGGTCCCTCAATGTCCCCAATGTCCTCATGTCCTTCATGTCCTCTATGTCCCCCCTCTCCCCAACGTTCCCAATGTCCCCTGGTACCGGTGCCAGCCTGAGGTCCCTCGATGTCCCCGCAGCGTCCCTGCAGAGCCTTCACCTGCTCCTCCAGCTCCCGCAGCCGTGCCAGCACAGCCACCAGCGTGGCCGCCCCGCAGCGAGGGGACACCGGAGGGGACACGGGAGGGGACACCAGCGAGCTCCCTGTGTCCCCTCCCAGCGCCAGTGCCACCAGCAGCAGTGGCAGAGCCGGGGGCATCGTCCAGTGGGACCTGTGGGACAGAGGGACACATGTAGGGACAGAGGGACACATGTAGGGACAGAGGGACATCGACGAGGGACACTCAGGGGACAGATGGACACATGTAGGCGCAGATGGACACATGTAGAGACACAGGGACATCGACAAGGGACACTCAGGGGACAGACAGGCAACTGTAGGGACACCAAGGGGACAGATGGACACCTGTAGGGACACTCAGGGGACAGACGGACACCTGTAGGGACACCCAGGGGACAGACGGACACCTGCAGGGACACCCAGGGGACAGACGGACACACATAGGGACACATGGACACCTGTAAGGGACCCCAATGGGACAGACGGACACACATAGGGACACATGGACACCTGTAAGGGACCCCAGTGGGACAGACGGACACGCTGGGGACATAGGGACATCAGTAAGCGACACGCAGTGGACAGACAGACAGCAGTGGGGACAGACAGACACACGTGTGGGCATGGGAGTGCCTGTAGGGACATCCAGGGGACAGATGGACACTCAGGGGACACATGGGGACACGTGTGGGGACACCCAGGGACAGACGGACAGCGGTGAGGGGCATGGATGGGGACAGACGGACATCCCTAAGGGGCAGTGGTGGGGACAGATGGACATGGATGGGGACATGGGGACACTTGAAAGTACACGCAGGGGACAGATGGACACTGTGACCCACGGTCACCACGATGTCCCTTGCGTGACCCCAGCCCCAGTGCCCCCAGTGACCCCACTAACCAGTAAGACCAGTAACCCAGTCACTTCCAGCTGTTCCAGCCAAACCAATAACACCAGTAAACATCAGTAAAACCAGTAAGACCAGTAACCCAGTCACCTCCAGTTGCTCCAGTCAAACCAGTAACACTAGTAAACATCAGTAAACCAGTAAGACCAGTAACCCTGTCAACCCCAGCTGCTCCAGCCAAACCAGTAACACCAGTAAACATCAGTAAACCAGTAAGACCAGTAACCCAGTCACCTCCAGCTGATCAAGCTGATCCTGCCACACCAGTAACCCCAGTAAACATGAGTAAACACCAGTAAAACCAGTACACTTGTCACCTCCAGCACATCAGTAACCCTATTAAGCACCAGTAAACACCAGTAACTCCACCCTCTTCAGCCACAGCGGTAGCACCAGTAAAACCAGTAACCCCATCCTCTCCAACCACAGTAATAACACCAGTTAATACCAGTAAAACCAGTAGCCCCACTCACCTCCAGCCGCTCCAGCTGCACCAGTGACCCCAGTCGATCCCAGCTGCTCCAGTAAGACCAGTAAACACCAGTAAACACCTGTAAAACCAAGTAAAATCCGTAACCCCAGTCACCTCCAGATGAACCTGCCACACCAGGAGCACCAGTAGGACCAGTAAACACCAGTAAAACCAGTCACCTCCAGCTGTACCAGTAACCCCAGGAAGCCCCAGTAAAACTAGTAAACTTGTCACCTCCAGCCACACCAGTAACACCAGTATCACCTCCAGCCACTCTAGTAACAACACCAAACACCAGTAAACACCAGTAAGCACCAGTAAGCACCAGTAAAACCATTAACCCTGCCACCTCCAGCTGCTTCAGCCGCACCAGTAACCCCAGTAAAACCAGTAACCCAGTCACCTCCAGCTTTTCCACCTGCACCAGTAACCCCAGCAACCCCACTCACCTCCGACTGCTCCGTCCACACCAGTAAACACCAGTAAATACTAGTCAAACCAGTAACCCTGGTCACCTCTGGCTGCACCAGTAACCCCAGTGAACATCAGTAAACACCAGTAAACAGTAGTAAAGACCAGTAAACACCAGTAAACACCAGTATCCCGCTCCCCTCCAGTCCCTCTGGCCGCCCCCGTCCCTCCCAGTAACCCCCAGTAACGCCCAGTAACTGCCGCCCCCGCCACCCCAGGGGACCGGGCGGGCCACCCCCCCCATATGTTTATGGGGTACCGGTTGCCATGGCAACCAAACATCTGGGCGCGGCCACATCTGGAGGGGGGGGCAGCCAAGGGCGGCTCCCAGCAACACCAGTAACACCAGTAAACCAGCCCCACAGCTCCCAGTGACACCAGTATCACCAGTAAACTACCCCCACAGCTTCCAGTCACACCAGTAACACCAGTAAACCAGCCCCACAGCTCCCAGTGACACCAGTAAACCAGCCCCATAGCTCCCAGTGACACCAGTAATACCAGTAATGCACCCCCACAGCTCCCAGTGACACCAGTAACACCAGTAAACCACTCCCACAGCTCCCAGTGACACCAGTAACACCAGTAAACCACCCTCACAGCTCCCAGTGACACCAGTAACACCAGTAAACCACCCTCACAGCTCCCAGTGACACCAGTAACATCAATGAACAACCCCCACAGCTCCCAGTGACACCAGTAAACCACCCCCACAGCTCCCAGTGACACCAGTAACACCAGTTATGGGAGCCTATGGGGGGCTATGTGCGGCTATGAATGCAATGGGGGGGTCTATGGGGGCTATAGGAGTCTGTGGGGGACAATTGGGGTGTATAGGGGGTTATGGGGGTATAGGGAGCTATGGAGGGCTATAGGGGGCTGTGGGAGGCCATAGGGGGCTATTGGGGGTCTATAGGGGGCTATGGAGGCCTATAGGGGCTGTATGGGGCTATAGAGGGGACTATAAGGGGTCTATGGGGACTATAGGGAGCTATAGGGGCTGTATAGGACTATTGGAGGGCTGTTGGGGTCTATAGGGTCTGTATGGGGCTATAAGGGCCTATAGGGGCTGTATGGAGCTACAGGGGGGGCTATAAGGGGGCTATGGGGACTATAGGGAGCTATAGGGGGGCTATTGGGGTCCATAGGGGGCTATGGGGGCCTATAGGGGCTGTATGGGGTTATAGGGGGGTGGTTATAAGGGGGCTATGGGGACTATAGGGGGCTATTGGGGTCTATAGGGGCTGTATGGGGCTATAGCGGGGCTATGGTGGGATATAGGGGCCTATAGGGGCTGTTATGGGGCTATAGAGGGTCTATGGGAGCTATAGGGGTGCTATGGGGGGGGCTTTATGGGGCTGGAGGGGCTGTGGGTGGGCTATGGGGGGGCTATATGGGGCTATGGGAAGTCATGGGGGTTGTGGGGGGGGTCTATGGGTGATAGAGGGGGTGCTAAGGGTGGCTATGGGTGGCCTGTTGAAGGAGGCAATGATGGCTCTGGGGGGTGTCTTTGGTGGGCTAGGGGAGGGGCTATGGGGAACTATGGGAGCTATGGGTGGTCTCTGGGGGCTATAAGTGGTCTCTGGGAGGGGCTACAAGGGGTCTATGGGTGGGGCTATGGGGGCTATGTGGGCTATCTGGGCTATAGGGGGCTATGGGAGCTATGGGGAGGGCTACAGGGAGTTATGGGGGCTTGGGGCGGTCTGTGGGGATCTCTGGTGATCTATGGGGGCTATGGGTGGTCTATGGGAAGGGCTACAGGTGAGGCTATGGTGGCTACCTGGGCTAACTGGGGCTAGGCGGGGGGGGGGGTGTCTGCGGGGGCTATAGGGAGCTCTGGGTGGTTATGGGGGCTATAGGTGGCCTGTGGGGGGGGGTTACAGTGGCTCTGGAGGGGCTCTAGGGGGGCTATGGGGGCTCTATAGCTCTATGGGGCTGGAGGGGCTATGGGTGGGCTCTGGGGGTCTATGGGATGTTATGGGGGCTGGAGGGGGCTATGGGGAGATATAGGGGGCTATAGGTGGCCTGTTGGGGGGGTTATGGTGACTATGGTGGGCTAGGGCGGGGGGGGTGGGGGCTATGGGGAGTTATGGGGGCTGTGGGGTCTATGGGTGCTGGGACGGGGGGGCTATGGGGAACTATAGGGCCTATGGGTAGCCATGGGGGTTATGGGTGGTCTATGGGAGGGGCTATAGGTGGTCTATGGGTGGGGCTATGGGGGCTACAATGGGCTATAAGGGAGGCTATGGGGGCTATAAGGGGGCTACAATGGGCTATAAGGGGGCTATGAGGGCTACAATGGGCTATAGGGAGGCTATGGGGGCTATAAGGGGACTATGGGGGTTACAATGGGCTATAGGGAGGCTATGGGGGCTATAAGGGGGCTATGGGGGCTATAAGGGGGCTATGGGGGCTATGGGGCGTCTCTGGGAGGGGCTACAAGTGGTCTATGGGTGGAGTTATGGGGGCTATGGGTGCTATATGTGGGCTATGAGGACTATTGGGGGCTCTGTGGGGGCTCTGTGGGGCTGGAGGGGCTATGGGTGGGTTATGGGGGGCTATGGGTGGGGGCTATGGGGACTGTGAGGGCTCTATGGGGCTGGAGGGGCTATAGGGGGGGCTATAGGTAAGCTATGGGGGCGCTCTATGCTTCTCTATGGTCTGTATGAGTCCATATAGGTCTCTGTAGGTCCTTATGGTCTCTGTGGGCCCTATAGATCTTCATTGGTCTGTGGGTTTCTATGGGTCTCTGGTCTCTATTGGTCTGCATGGTCCCTATGGGTCTCTATGGGTCCCTATGGGTCTCTACGAGTTCCTGTGGGTCTCTATGGGTCTCTATGGGTCCCTATGGGTCTCTATGAGTTCCTGTGTGTCTCTGTGGGTCTCTATGGATCCTTATGGATCCCTACAGGTCCCAATAGGTCTCTGTGTGTGTCTATGGGTCCCTGTGGGTCCCTATTGCTCTCTATGGGTCGCTGTGGGGCAGCACTTGGGGGTCCGATGGGGTGGGGGGCTCTGTCTCAGCCCGAGGGTGGTTCCTGCCAAGGAATGTTCTGGGCAGCAATCCCAGTCCCGCCCAGTGCCTCCCAGTGTTTCTTGGATCCCCACCCCAGCTCCCTCTTCCCCATCCCACTCTCCAGTCCATCCCAGTTCCCTCTTCCCCATCCCAGTTCCCTCTTCCCCTTCCCAGTTCCCAATGGTCCCATCTCAGACCCTCCAATTCCCCATCCCAGCTCCTAGTGTTCCCAGTGACCCCTTTCCAGTCCCTCCCAGTTAATCCTAGTGCCCTGACCCCAGTTCCCAGTTTCCCCATCCAGCTCCCAGTGTCGAGAACCCCTTCCAGATCCCATCACCCCAAGTGGCAGAAGTGACCTCAGAGTCCTGGGAGTTCTCTAGAAGTGTCCTGGGAATCCCTTGAGCAGTTCTGGTGGCCCTAGAGGGGTCCTGGAAGGGTCTTGGACATCCCTAGAGAGGTCTTGGATGTCCCTAGAGGGTCCTGGAAGTCCTAGAGGGATCTTGGGGGTCCTTAAAGGCTTCCTTGTGGTATGGGGGAGCTCGAGGTGGGTCCTGGAGGGTCCCTAGAAGTGTCTTGGGGGCCTTGGGGGATCCTACAAGCACCTTGAGGAGCTCTGGAGCAGTCCTGGGGGTCACCAGGAGGTCCTGGTGGCCTCTAGAGGGTTCCTGAAGTTCTCTAGATGGTTCCTGGGGGGCCTCTAGAAGAGTCTTGGGGTATCTAAAGTGCTTCTGTGAGCTCTAGAGGGGTCCTGGGGGTCTCTAGGGGGTCCTGGGGGGTCTCTAAAAAGGGTCCTGAAGATCCCTAAAGTGGCTCTGGTGTCCCTAGAGGGGTTCTGGGAGGTCCTGGAAGGGTATTGGTAGTCCCTAGAGGGGTCTTGGATGTCCCTAGATGGGTCTTGGACATCCCTAGAAGGTTCTTGGGGGCCTCTAGAGGGGTCTTGGGGTTCCTAGAGGGGTCCTGGGTGTCCTTAAAGGCTTCCTTGGGTTATGGGGGAGCTCTAGAAGGGTCCTGGAGGATCCTAGAGGGGGTCCTAGGGGGTCCTGAACCCCTGGGAGATGCCTCCAGGCCTGAAGCATCACCAACAGAAGGGTGAGGAGATGCAGCTCCACCACCAGTGACTTCATCAACCCCAGGAGGGCGTTAATTAGAGTTAACAACCCTCGTCAGCCCCACCTCGAAGGGGCTGATGGCTCCATTCAAGCCCAGATCAAGGTCCTCCAAGGTGAGAAGCTCTCTTGGTTCTTGGCTTTGCCCATCTCTGTGGACCTTCTGGATGATCCAGACCCCTCATCTGGACCCTCCAACCACCCCAAGGACATTGAGAGGAGAAGTTTTATGGAATAAAATAAACATCTTTTATAAATACAGGAGAAGGGGTTGGACCTCAAGGAGCCACCACCACGAGTTCCCTCTTGTAGGAAGAGTCCATGATCTCCAGGAGAGTCTTGGGACTTTGTGGTGGCTCCGTGTTCTCCAGAAGAAGCTGGTGGTGGCTCCGTGTTCTCCAGAAGAAGCTGGTGGTGGCTCCGTGTTCTCCGGAAGAACCTCGTGGAGGCTCCATGATCTCCAGAAGAACCTCGTGGAGGCTCCATGATTTCCAGAAGAACCTGGTGGTGGTTCCATGATCTCCAGAAGAACCTTGCGGAGGATCCATGATCTCTAGAAGAACCTGGTGGTGGTTCCATGTTCTCCAGAAGAACCTGGTGGTGATTCCATGTTCTCCAGAAGAACCTGGTGGTGGCTCTGTGATCTCCAGAAGCACCTGGTGGTGGCTCCATGTTCTCCAGAAGCACCTGGTGGTGGTTCCATGTTCTCCAGAAGCACCTGGTGGTGGTTCCATGATCTCCAGAAGAACCTTGTGGTGGTTCCATGATCTCCAGAAGAACTTTGTGGTGGTTCCGTGTTCTCCAGAAGAACCTTGCGGTGATTCCATGTTCTCCAGAAGAACCTTGGGGCTCGATCAAAGCTCCTTGTGGTCATCATCACGGCTCTCCAGCTCCTCCTGGAGCCTTGGTGGCCCTGGAGGAGCCCCTGAAGGGGTAGCAGGAGCGGAGCAGCTTCTCCTCCTCCTCCCTGGAGACCTTCGGAGGAGGCGTCGGAGGGGTCTTCAAGCCGAGCTGCGCGATGGGTCCCACCCGGAACCAGGGCCGGACCTTCTCGCCGCCCCAGGAGCCCAGTGGGAAGGCGAAGAGCAGCTCCTGGTTGCGGGCGTTGAAGAAGGCCACCAGCTTCTCCTCGAAGTCCAGGTAGACCCTGATCACCCACGGCCTCTCCCTCACCCTCAGGGGCGTGTGGTCCGGGGAGGTCAAGGCCCAGAACTTGCCGCCGCAGAAGAAAAGGGCCAAGATCCCGTCTTGAGGAGCCGGGTTGATCCACCCTTTCCTCTTCATGCTCTCCTTGGCCACCCCCATGGCCCAGACGCCGCCTTCCTCCCTCCCCACATCCACCTCCCAGAAGTGGCGGCCGCTGGAGAAGACCTGCTGGCCCAGGACGCAGTGGTAGGTGTCGTAGCGCTCGGGGTTGTCCGGCACCTCTCGCCGAGTGTCCCCGCGCCGCATCCTGCTCCCCTCGGCCCACAGGATCAGCTGAGGGTGGGCGGTGGCTTCGTCCAGCGTCACGTAGACTGGGGGAGGAGAAGACGACTCAACTGGAGAACCCGCGGAGGCCCCTGAGACCCTCCAAGATGGTTCCTCATGGAGAAACGGCTCTTTGGAGGCATCTTGGGGGCATCAAGCCTCATGGAACATCTGGATCTGCATCTTAGGAGGCATCTCAAGGGCTTAGAGACTCATGGAATGTCTGTGTCTACCTCTTTGGAGGCATCTCAAGGGCTTAGAGACTCATGGAATGTCTGGATCTGCCTCTAAGTGGCACCTTGAGGGTTCAGAACCTCATGGAATGTCTGGATCTGCCTCTTTGGAGGCATCTCAAGGGCTTAGAGACTCATGGAACACCTGGATCTGCCTGTAAGTGGTACCTGGAGGGCTCAGAACCTCATGGAATGTCTGGATCTACCTTTCTGGAGGCATCTCAAGGGCTTAGAGCTTCATGGAATGTCTGGATCTGCCTCTTTGGAGTCATCTCAAGGGCTCAGAGCCTCATGGAATGTCTGGATCTGCCTCTAAGTGGCACCTTGAAGGCTCAGAACCTCATGGAACGTCTGGATCTGCCTCTTTGGAGTCATCTCAAGGGCTCAGAACCTCATGGAACGTCTGGATCTGCCTCTAATTGGCACCTCGAGGGCTCAGAACCTCATGAAACGTCTGGATCTGCCTCTTTGGAGGCATCTCAACGACTCAGAACCTCACAGAACGTCTGGATCTGCCTCTACCACCAACTTCCTCGGGTCAAGGCTTGAGTGTCTTCAGCATCAGCCCCAAAAGAGCGAAAAATTCCAATTTTTAGCAGGAAAAAAGGAGTCAAAAACCCATCTAAGAGGAAGTCCAGTTACCTTCTTCCACTGGGACGATCAAGTTCCTCCATCCTGGAATCAGAGAGATGTGAGGACCTGAGGACTTGGGGTGGTGACCCCATAGCTCCCTGGTCTCATACCCCAAATCCCATTGATTTTTATACCATAAAATGCATCAGATTTGGTCTTTGAGGTCCAAATTGATCATTTTGAAGACCCTGGAGGTGGTTTTCCAATCAACCTTGAGGAGAATTTGGACTTAAACCCAACTTTTGAGGAGGACTTGGACATAAAACCAACCCAAGGTCCATCCCACCCCATCGAGTCCCAGACCTCAGTGTGAGGCTCTGACTTACTTAGCTCAGCAACGTGTTTCTCTGGAAAAGAAGAGGAAAAAATTGGGATTTTGATCAAAAATGGGATTTTTTAGGGGTTGGAGCTTCCTGCTTGGACCTGAGGGGACATTGAGAGGTCTTCTCATGGAGCCAGAGCTCCGAAAGGAGGAGGAAGAGGAAGGAGAAATGGGAATGGAGGATAAAATCAGGGTCTAGGTGGCACCTGGAGGGCTCAGAACGTCATGGAATGTCTGGATCTGCCTCTTTGGAGGCATCTCAAGGTGTTAGAGCCTCATGGAACATCTGGATCTGCCACTAAGTGGAATCTCGAGGGCTCAGAACCTGATGGAACATCAGGATCTGCCTCTTTGGAGGCATCTCAAGGGCTTAGAGCCTCATGGAACATCTGGATCTGCCTCTAAGTGGAATCTTGAGGGCTCAGAACCTCATGGAACATCTGGACCTGCCTCTAAGAGGCACCTTGAGGAGCATCTTGGGTGGGAGAAGAGAAGCTCCACTCACCGATTTCCGCGTCTCGTTCTCCTGGAAGGACCAAAAAAACCCACAAATGAAATGAAGAAATAAATTGGTGGAAACCCCCGAGCTTCTCCATCTCCTCAGAGCTTCGTTAACTCAACCTAATAACGAGGTTTGATCATCTCTACTTGGCCAACTCAACTCAATCACCTCCCAACCTTCTCCCCTTTCTCCTCCACGGACCAAGAACCAGCAAGATGAAGCCACCACTCACGTATCTCCGCGTCGCGTTTCTCTGAAAAGCAAAGAAGAAACCACCGTGAAGGGACCTTCTCCTTCCAAAATTTGGTTCAAAACGGAGGAAAAATCAGAAAAAATTAAGAATTTTTTTCCTTTTTTCCCCACATTTTTAGGTGAATTTTCATCATTTCCATGACATTTCCAGCTCGAAGTCTTCTAATTTTTTACATTTTCTTCTCATTTTGGTAGCAAATTTCACAGAAAATGTGAATTTTGAAGACAAAGTTTGGAGATTTCGGTGTCGAGAACCAACCCATGGCCACCAGGACGAAAAATTTGGGGTTAAAAAGGAGGAAAATCTCGTTTCTTACCAAGTTCCGCGACTTGTTGGGCTGAGAGAGGGAAGAGAGAGGTGCGAGGGTCAGAGGGACCCTTCTTGGTGGCCCCGACCCCCTTCTTGGTGGCCCCAACCCCTTCTTGTTGCCCCAAACCCCTTCTCAGTGACCCCAAACCCTTTCTTGTTGCCCCAAAGCCCTTCTCAGTGGCCCCAAACCCTTTCTTGTTGCCCCAAAGCCCTTCTCAGTGGCCCCAAAGCCTTTCATGTTGCCCCAAACCCCTTCTCAGTGGACCCTAAGCCTTTCATGTTGCCCTAAACCCCTTCTCAGTGGCCCCAAAGCCTTTCATGTTGCCCCAAACCCCTTCTCAGTGGCCCCAAACCCCTTCTCAGTTGCCCCAACCCCCTTTTCAATGGACCCTAAGCCTTTCATGTTGCCCCAACCCCCTTCTCAGTGACCCCAAACCCTTTCTTGTTGCCCCAAAGCCCTTCTCAGTGGCCCCAAACCCTTTCTTGCTTCCCCAAACCTTTTCTTATTGCCCCAACCCCCTTCTTAGTTGCCCCAAATGCCCTCTCGGTGGCCCCAAGCCCCTTCTAGGTTGTCCCCAAACCCCCTCTAGGTTGCCCCAATCACCTTCTAGGTGGCCCCAATCCCCTTCTTGGTTGCCCCAAACCCTTTCTTGTTGCCTCAACCCCCTTCTTGGTGGCCCCAAATGCCCTCTCAGTGTCCCCAAATACCCTCTCGGTGCCCCAAATGCCCTCTTGGTGGCCCCAATCTCTCTTGGTGGCCCCGAAGCTCCTCACCTCGTAGCCGTAGGGCGAGAACAATTAGGCTAACGAAGACAAGGAGCCCAGCAGCCACGATGGCAAAGAGGGCGACCATCCACGGGGACTCTCGCGGGAAGGCATCGGCTGCGAGAAATCGAAATCGGAAAAGGAATTTTTCCATTTTGTCATCATTTGTAAAAAGAAGGAGAAGCAGAAGAAGGAGGAGGAGAAGAAGCAGAAGCAGCAGAAGAAGAAGCAGCAGCAGAAGACGACGAAGAAGAAGAAAATGAAGAAGAAGAATTAGAATTAGAAGAAGAAGAATTAGAAGAATTAGAAGAAATAGAAGAAGAAGAATTAGAATTAGAAGAAGAATTAGAAGAAAATGGAGAAGAATTAGAAGAATTGGAAGAAGAATTAGAAGAGTTAGAATTAGAAGAAGAAGAATTAGAATTAGAATTAGAATTAGAAGAAGAAGAAGAATTAGAATTAGAAGAATTAGAATTAGAAGAATTAGAATTAGAAGAATTAGAATTAGAAGAATTAGAATTAGAAGAATTAGAATTAGAAGAATTAGAGGAAGAATTAGAAGAATTAGAGGAAGAATTAGAAGAATTAGAGGAAGAATTAGAAGAATTAGAGGAAGAATTAGAAGAATTAGAGGAAGAATTAGAAGAATTAGAGGAAGAATTAGAAGAATTAGAGGAAGAATTAGAAGAATTAGAAGAATTAGAAGAATTAGAAGAATTAGAAGAATTAGAAGAATTAGAAGAATTAGAAGAATTAGAAGAATTAGAAGAATTAGAAGAATTAGAGGAAGAAGAGGAAGAATTAGAAGAATTAGAGGAAGAAGAGGAAGAATTAGAAGAATTAGAGGAAAAAGAGGAAGAATTAGAAGAATTAGAGGAAGAAGAGGAAGAATTAGAAGAATTAGAGGAAGAAGAGGAAGAATTAGAAGAATTAGAGGAAGAAGAGGAAGAATTAGAAGAATTAGAGGAAGAAGAGGAAGAATTAGAAGAATTAGAGGAAGAAGAGGAAGAATTAGAAGAATTAGAGGAAGAAGAGGAAGAATGAGACTTAGAATGAGAAGAATTAGAATGAGAAGAATTAGAAGAAGAAGAAGAATTAGAAGAATTTGAAAATTGAAAATTTTGACCAAAAACCTCGATTATGATATTTTTTGGGGGCCTAGAAGGTGCCTCCAGGTCTCACCCGAGACGCTGACGGTCGCCGCCTTCTCCTGGAGGAGCTGCGGGTTGCGGACGGAGCAGGAAACGTTCCCCTCGTGGTCTGGGTGGAGGATGATGGATTCCTCCACCTGGAAGAGACCTTCCGGGTCCTGGAGGTCGGAGCCGGAGAAGGACGGGAGCCGACGGCCTCGGGAGTCCCACCAGAGGACCTCGGGCTTCGGGTACCAGCCGGTCGCTCGGCAACCCAGACGGATTCCTCCGGATTGGAAGCCCTCGATGGAGAGGACAGGGCTGGAACCTGAAACTGGGAGCGGGAGATGCCACCTCAACCATCCTAGGGTCCTAGAAGGCTCCTGGAGGGGTCTTAGAAGACCTTAAAGGGGTCCCAAGATGGATCTAGATGGTTCCTGGGGCTCCTAGAAGACCCTAAATGGTTCCCAGGTGGATCTAGAAGGTTCCTGGAGCTCCTAGAAGACCATAAAGGGGCTCCCAGGGTGGATCTAGATGGTTTCTGGGGCTCCTAGAAGACCCTAAAACGGTCCCAGGTGGATCTAGATGGTTTCTGAGGCTCCTAGAAGGACCTAAAGGTGCTTCTAGAGGGTTTCTTGGGCTCCTAGAAGACTCTAAAAGGGTCCCAGGTGGATCTGGAGGATTCCTGGGGCTCCTAGAAGACCCTAAAGGGGTTCCTGGGGCTCCTAGAAGACCCTAAAAGGGTCCTAGGTGGATCTAGAGGGTTCTTGGGGCTCCTAGAAGACCTTAAAAGGGTCCCAGGTGGATCTAGAAGGTTCCTGGAGCTCCTAGAAGACCCTAAATGGGTTCCAGGTGTATCTAGAAGATTCTTGGGGCTCCTAGAAGACCTTAAAGGGGTTTCTGGAGCTCCTAGAAGACCCTGAAGGGGTTTCTGGAGCTCCTAGAAGATCCTAAAATGGTTCCAAGTGGATCTAGATGGTTGTTGGGGCTCCTAGAAGACCCTAAAGGGATTCCTGGAGCTCCTAGAAGACCCTAAATGGGCTACAAGTGGATCTAGATGGTTCCTGAGGCTCCTAGAAGACCATAGAGGGTTCCCAGGTGGATCTAGAGGGCTCATAAACCTGTTCTCCAGCCCCTTCCACCCCACATCCCCAGGTCCCTCCACCTGTGGCCCTCAGCTCCACGGTGGCTTCCTCGTAGAAGTGGCCGTCCTTGACGAGGCACTGGTACTGCCCCTGGTCGCTCAGCCGGACGCGGAGGAGCCGCAGGGAGACGTTCCCCGAGGAGACACCATCCCTGGGCAACTGGGTCCTGCCCTGGTACTGGGCCAACTGGGAGGAGAAGTGGTCCCGGCCGCCCTGGTAGAGGTGGACGTAGACGGAGAAGCGGGAGCGGAACCATCTCACCTCCATCTTCTGGGCGTCCGAGGCCGGTTGGAGGTGACAGGGGAGGAGGACGTCTTCGCCCATCACGGCCGTGACGGGAACCTCGGGGCCCAGGACCTTGAAGGAGGCTGCGGGAGGGGGAGGAGAAAACACCCGGTGGGTCTCCAGCACCAAAAAATTGGATTTGTTGAGGGTTTGGGGAGGATTGTGGTTGGGTTCCTGGACACACTGAGGCTGGAGAAACCACCTAGAAGCTCCAGAGATGCTGGAGGAGAAGATATGGAGGGAGAAGATGGATTTGGAGGAGACAGAAGATGGATTTGGGGAGATTTTTAGATGGTTTCTGGGTCTTGAGCTTCAATCATGGATCCTCAAACCTTCACCTCTAGCTCAGGGTCTTCTCCCCCAGGTTCCTAGACTCACCAAGACTGGAGAAGCCACTTAGAAGCTACAGAGATGCTGGAGGAGAAGATGTGGAGGGAGGAGATGGAATTAGAGGACTCGGAAGATGGATTTGGGGAGGTCTGGAGGTCCTTACCGCAGTCCATCTGGTGGATGAGGAACCCGGAGAAGACAACCAGGACGGAGCTGAGGAGGAGGAGGAGGTGGGAGCAGCAGGAGGAGGAAACCACCATCTTCTTCTCATTCCCTTTCACTGGAGGAAGAGAATAAAAACCATGAAGTTGATATCAAGGTGAGGATGAGGTGGAGAACATCAACCTGATGAGGCTTTTGCAGGTAAAATCTGGAGAACGAAGCCAGAAGCACCACAAAAGGTGAGAATTGAGTGGAGAACATCAACCTGATGAAGGTTTTTCCGCATAAAACCTGGAGAACGAAGCCATAAGTACCACAAAAGTTGAGAATTGAGTGGAGAACATCAACCTGATAAAGGTTTTTCCAGATAAAACCTGGAGAACGAAGCCAGAAACACCACAAAAGGAGGTCAAATGGGACCCACGGGACCTCAGGCCCAAGTCCTGGTCTGGAAGAGCCTCTCCAGGAGGGTTTGGAGCCTCCGAAGGGGTGAGATCCTCCTCTGTGGACTTTTCCAATGGGACAATCCTGTCACAGCTCGGAAAAGGGGGGAAAAAATGGAGAAGATTTGGGGTTGAGGCAACTTTTTTCCAAGTTGGGTTGTTCCTGGGAGGGTTTCTCACGGGGTTTGGTCCCATTGGGCACCAGGGACACGGCTTGAGGTTGAATTGAAGGGATGGGAGGAAGTGGGATGGAGGTTTGACCACCCGGAGGCTCTGAAAGAACCACCAGGAACACTAAGAAAACACCGAAACCGCTAAAAAACCACCAGAACCACCCAAAAAAGTCCACATCCAGCCCAACTCCAGGTTCTCCAGAGCCCTGGAGGTCTCCAAAGACCTCGTGGAGGGTCCTCCCGTCCCCCTCGTCGTGATCCGAGTCCTACCAGGTCACAGATGGAGGTTGGTTGGGATGAAGGAGGTTAGAAGACATCGGAACCTGTCGCCACATCCACCTCTGGCCTCTTCCACCTCTTCCTGCTTGAGGCTTTCGGAGAAGCCGGAGGTGGAGCCAACGTCCTGGAGGTCACGAGACCAACGTCCTCGAGATCACAATATCAACAACCTCAAGGTCCAAGAGCGTCTTCCACCCATCTCCGTGTGGTCCAAGTGATGGATCTGGGGTTGAGTTTCCCTCTGGAAACCTCTTGGATTTTCCACTCTGAGGTCCAAATTGAGCTTTGATCAACCCTCGAGCTCGTAATTCCAACCCTTCCCACCTCCCCGAGCGCTTCGTTAGGGCTCCAGGAGATAACGAAGCTCCGTCCTTGCCCTTTGGACGGCGAAGACGCCGCCCGGGAACGCGGCCGAAGCCGCTTCTGGGGTGAAAAAAGGGTTAAAAAAAGCTTTTCCGAAGGGGCAAAAGTCCATAAAATCCATCTCCAAACATCCAACACTTGGTGGACGTGGGATGGAGGAGGAGGTCGAGAGCTCGAACCGAGAATAAACCTCAAGTTTTGTTGTTTTTCGTCTTTTATTTTGGCTCAAAAATTCAACTTTCGGTTCCGTTTTTCTCGGGGTTTTTTTTCCTCCTTCCTGGTTTCCTTCCTCTTTTTTAACTCCTCGAGGAGGTCTTTTGTTTCTCGGAGCTCAGTCGGAGGAAAAGTGTCTCGGAGCTTTGAGTCTTCCTAGTTTGGGGGTGAAAGGAGCAGTTTTGGGGTGAAAAGCAGCAGATTTGGGGTCAAAGATCCTGGGTTTGGTTGCAAAGCAGCAGTTTTGGGGTGAAAGCAGCAGTTTTGGGGTGAAAGAAGCAGGTTTGGGGTCAAAAGCAGCAGCTTTGGGGTCAAAGCAGCAGTTTTGGGATGAAAACAGCAGTTTGGGGGTGAAAGCAGCAGTTTTGGGGTCAAAAGCAGCAGTTTTGGGGTGAAAGCAGCAGATTTGGGGTAAAAGAAACAGGTTTTGGGGTGAAAGCAGCAGGTTTGGGGGTGAAAAGCAGCAGATTTGGGGTCAAAGGGCCTGGGTTTGGTTGCAAAGCAGCAGGTTTTGGGGTCAAAGCAGCAGGTTTGGGATCAAAATTGTAGTTTTGGGGTCAAAGCAGCAGATTTGGGGTGAAAGCAACAGGTTTTGGGGTGAAAGAAACAGGTTTGGGGTGAAAAGCAGTGACTTGGGGGTCGAAGCAGCAGTTTTGGGGTAAAAGCAGCAGGTTTGGGGTGAAAAGCAGCAGTTTTGGGGTGAAAGCAGCAGGTTTGGGGGTGAAAGCAGCAGGTTTTGGGGTGAAAACAGCAGGTTTGGGGTCAAAAGCAGCAGGTTTGAGGGTCAAAGCATCAGGTTTGGGGTCCGAAGCACATGGATTGGGGTCAAAGCAGCAGGTTTGGGGTCAAAGCAGCAGTTTTGGGGTGAAAGCAGCAGGTTCTGGGGTAAAAAGCAGCGAAAAATGGGTGGAATTGGGGCAAAAGGGGGATGGAGTTGGGGAGAAATGTGGGAAAGAGGGAAAAACGGGGGAAAAATTGGGAGGAAGTGGGAAAATTGGGGAAGAATGGAGGAAATTAGGGGGGTTGGGGGGTTCAGGGGGGCTCAGGTGGGATCAGGTGGGGTCTGGGGGGGGTCAGGTGGGGTCAGGGGGTTCAAGTGGGCTCAAGGAGGGGGTCGAGAGGGCTCAGGGGGTTCAGATGGGGTCAGGGGGGGTCAGGTGTGGTCAGGTGGGCTCAGCGGGGTCAGGGGGGCTCAAGGGGGGTCGGGGGGGTCAGGTGTGTTCAGGTGGCGTCAGGGGTGTCAGGTGGGGTCAGGGGGTGTCAGGTGGGCTGAGGTGGGGTTGGGGGTGTCAGATGGGCTCACAGGGGTCAGGGGGGGTCAGGGTGTTTGGGGGGGGGGGGTTCAGGTGGGCTCAGGTGTGGTCATGTGGTCTCAAGGGGGGTCAGGGGGTTCAGATGGGGGCCAGGGGGGGTCAGTGGGGGTCAGGTGGGGTCAGGAGGGGTCAGGTGGGTCAGGTAGGCTCAGGTGGGGTCAGGGTGCCCAAGGGGGTCAAGTGGGGTAAGGGGGAGTCAGGGGGTGTTAGGTGGGGTCAAGGGGGATCAGGGGGCTCAGGGGGTTCAGGAAAGGTCAGGGGGGGCTCAAGAGTGGTCTGGGGTGTCAGGGGGGGTCAGGTGGGCTCGAGGGGGTCAGGTGGGGTCAGGGGGTTCGTGGGGGGTCATGTGGGCTCAAGGTGGGTCAGGTGGGGTCAGAGGTGTCACATGGTCTCAAGCGGGGTCAGGGGAGATCAGGAGGGTTTCAGGAGGGGTCAGGTGGGGTCAGGTGGGTCAGATGGGCTCAGGTGGGGTCGGGGGGGGGTCAGATGGTCTCAAAGAGGGTCAAGGGGGTCAGGTGGGGTCTGGGTGGGTCAGGTGGGCTCAGGTGAGTTGGGGGTCTCGGGGGGGGGGGTCAGTGGGATCGGTTGGCTCAGGGGGGTCGGGGGGGCTCAAGGTGGGTCAGGGGCCTCAGTGGGGTGAGGTGGGGTCGGGGGCGGCTCAGGTGAACTAAAGGGAGGTCAGGTGGGGTCAGGTGGGCTCGGGGAGGGGTCAGGGGGCTCAGTGGGATCAGGGGGTTTAGGAAGGCTCAGGTGAGGTCAGGTGGGGTCAGCTAGGCTCAGGTGGGGTCAGGTGGGGGTCTCTGACTCCTCCCCCCGGGGGGGGCGGGAGCAGCAGGAGCCTCCAGGTCTCTCAGCGATGGCCACGAAGCTTCTGCAGGTTCCAGAGGGGGGAGGTGGGGGGGACCCCAAATTGGGAGGGGGGAGGGGGGGAAAGGTGAGAGGAGGGGGGGGGTTGAGATCAAAATTTTTTGGGGGGGGAGGGGGTTTGACCCATTTTTCCTTAGAAATTTATTTTTTTTTTTAACTCTCGTGGGAAAAAAATTTAAAAAAAAATTAAAATCCCGCAAAATTTTTTTATTTTAAAAAAAAATGTTTATTTCGGGTTTTTTTCCTTCATTTTTTCTCTCTGAGTTCTTGTCGATTTGACTTTGATTTCCGAGTTCTGGCTCCGAAGTTTTATTTCTTGCTTTGTTTTTTTCAGTCTTTGGTGATTATTTTGGTTAAATTCTTCGTTCTCTGTGATCTATTTTGTTAAATTTTTCAGTCTGGTTTTTTTTTTTTTTTGTTAATTTTTTTGGTTAAAGTTTTTAGTCTTTGTGATTTTTAGTTAAATTTTTCAGTCTCTGTGACTTTTTTTATTAAATTCTTCTGATCTTTGAGATTTTTTAGTTCAATTTTTCACTCTTTGCGATTTTTTTTGTTAGATTTTTCAGTCTTGGTGATTATTTTTGTTGAATTCTTCGGTCTTTGTGATATATTTTCTTAAATTTTTTTGCTCTTTGCTATTTTTTCATTAATTTTTTTGTTACTTTTTTTTTGGTCTTTGTGATTTTTAGTTAAATTTTTCAGTCTTTGCAATTTTTTTAGTTAAATTTTTCAGTCTCTCTGACTTTTTTGCTAAATTTTCCACTCTTTGTGATTTTTTTAAATTAATTTTTTCAGTCTTTGTGATTTTTTTGTTTTATTTTTTCCTCTGTGCTTTTTTTTGGTTAAAATTTTCAGTCTCTGTGACTTTTTTTGTTAAATTCTTCGGTCTTTGTGATTATTTTGTTAAATTTTTCAGTCTTAGTGATTTATATGTTAGAGCAAAAAAAATTAACAAAAGTCACAGAGACTGAAAATTTTAACTTTGTGATTTTTTTCATTAAAGTTTTCAGTCCCTGTGACTTTTTTGGTTAAATTTTTTGCTCTTTGCTTTTTTTTTTGTTAAAATTTTCAGTCTTTGCAATTATATTTGTTAAATTTTTTGCTCTTCACTCTTTTTTTGTTACATTTTTCACTCTTTACCTTTATTTTTGTTACATTTTTCAGCCTTTGTCCCTTTTTTGGTTAAATTTTTCAGCCTTTGCCCTTTTTTCTTGTTAAATTTTTCAGCCTTTCTGTCTCCTCTCAGCATTTTTTGTCCTTTTTTTTTTTCCCCCTTTCAATTCGCCTCTTTGGTGCCTTTTTCTCCCCTTTTTTCCTGCTAATCGAGGCTCTTTTGTTGGGAAATTTCTCAAATTTCCTTCCCCTCCTCCTCCTCCTTCTCCCTCAGGTGCCTGAGGCCCTCCAGGAGGTCACGGTCGCCACCTCCTCCTCCTCCTCCTCCTCCTCCTTCTCTCCAGGTAAGTCCTGAGACATCTGGGAGGGGGTTGGGAGGCTCCTCCAGCCTCATCCTGGTCCTCAAGTTCATGGAGAAGGAGCCTCAAGTTCATGGAGAAGGAGCCTCAAGTCCATGGAGAAGGATCCAGCCCCCTTCCTGGTCCTCAAGTCAATGGAGAAGGAGCTTCAAGTCCATGGAGAAGGATCCTCAGGTTCATGGAGAAGGATCCAGCCGCTTCCTGGTCCTCAAGTCGATGGAGAAGGATCCTCAAGTCCATGGAGAAGGATCCAACCCCATCCTGGTCCTCAAGTTCACGGAGAAGGAGCCTCAAGTTCATGAAGAAATTAGTTCAAATGGTCAGAGATGAGTTAAAAAATGATCAAGAAGGAGTTAAAATGACCAGAAATTAGTTTAAATGGTCAGAAATGAGTTAAAAAATGATCAAGAGGGAGTTAAAATGACCAGAAATTAGTTCAAATGGTCAGAGATGAGTTAAAAATGATGAGGAAGGAGTTAAAATGACCAGAAATTAGTTCAAATGGTCAGAGATGAGTTAAAAATGATGAGGAAGGAGTTAAAATGACCAGAAATTAGTTCAAATGGTCAGAAACGAGTTAAAAAATGATCAAGGAGGAGTTAAAATGGTCAAAAAAAAAGTTAAAAAGGCCAGAAATGAGTTTAAAAAATGACCAAGAATGAGTTAAAATGGTCAAGAACGAGTTAAAAAGGCCAGAAATGAGTCAAAAATGTCCAAAAATGAGTTACAATGACTACAAATGAGCTTAGATGGCAAAGAAATTAGTTAAAATAATGACCATGAATGAGTTTAAACTCAAAAATGAGCTTAAATGGCCAAAAGTTGGATAAAAATGACCACGAATGAGTTAAAATGACAAAAAATTAGTTCAAATGGACGGAAATTAGGTTTAAAATGACCAAAAAATGAGTTTAAATGGCCAAAAGTTGGATAAAAATGACCAAGAATGAGTTGAAATGACCAAAAAATGAACTTTAAGGTCTCTTCTCATGAGGTTTTTTAACCCTTTAATCGACTCTTGTTGACCCAAGCAGGTTTCCCAGCGTCTGATCCCGACCTGGAACGTGAGGCCGAGGTTTGGTTCCCAGACATCCGGAGCTGGGAGGAGGAGGAGGAGGAAGAGGAGGAACGACTGGCGAGACCTCTTGTGAGGTTGTGGACGAGGAGGAGGAGGCAGAGGAGAAGCAGCCAAGAGGCCGAGAGCTCCACGGGCTCCAACTCCTCTTATTCAGGTGAGAAACTCCATTTCCAGCCCAAAACGGAGACGTTGGGCGTCGTCCCTTGGCTCCAGTGAGCAGGATCATGCTGGATACTGGTCGAACTGGGAGGGGGCGTTAACTCCGACAGTTCCAAGTGGTGTCCCCAGAGCTCAATGATGTCTCCATCCTCACTCATTGTCTTCATCGGTGACCTGGATGAAGGCATCGAGGGCTCCTTGAGCGAGTTTGGAGATGACACTGAGCTGGGAGGAAGGTGTTGAGCTCCTGGAGGGGGTTGAGGGTCTCCAGAGGGATCGGAACTGGTTGGATCCATAGGATGAGAGCAACGGGATGAGGTTCAACCAGACGCTTGGAGCACAACAACCCCAAGAAGATCCAGATGAGGGGAAAAGGGGCTGGAAAAGTGTCTCAGGGAGAAGGATCTGGAGCGGTTGGTTGACCAGGAGGCCAAGAAGGCCAAGGGCATCTTGGCTTGGAGCAGCCACGGTGTGGCCAGCAGATCAGGGGAGGTTCTTCTCCCTCTGGGGAGACCCAACCTCCAATTCTGAATTCAGTTTGGGTCCAAGAAGGATGTTGAGGCTCTGGAGCAAGTCCAGAGAAGAACAACGAAGCTGAGGAAGGGGCTGGAGGCCATGTCTGAGGGACCTGGGGGTGTTTTCTCCTGGAGAAGAGGAGGCTGAGGGGAGAGCTCATTGCTCTCTGCAACTCCCTGAGAGGAGGTTGTGGAGAGGAGGGAGCTGGGCTCTTCTCCCAAGGGGCAGGACGATGGGGAATGGCCTCAAGCTCCACCAGGGGAGGCTCAGGATGGACATTAGGATGAAATTCTTCATGGGAAGGGTCGTTGGGTGCTCCTTTCCCTGGAGGGTGGACGAGGTGCTGAGGGACATGGGTTAGTGATTGATGGGAAGGGTTGGACTCCATGATCCGATGGGTCTCTTCCAACCCGAGGGATGGAATCCATCACTTCTCAAGGAGCTTCTCTCCAACCTGGCGCCTTCAGGATGGAGGGTGAGGTGGGTTCCCTTCATTCATTTTCCGATTCTCCCATCAGACGGTGTCTGGACCAGTGAGACAGAGGAGGACGACAGCTCCCAGGAGGAAGACGGAAGGAAACCCAAAGGCAGCATCTTCCCTTCAGGGAGGAGATCATCCCCTTCCAACCCCACCAGGAGGAAACCCACCTCCAAGAACCCCTCGCGGCACAAACACTCGTGTGGCAAGTGCGGCAAGAGCTTCAGCCGCGCCTCCTCCCTTCAGCAGCACCGGAGAAGCCACCAGGAGGAGAAGGCCTTGACCTGCTCCAGGTGCAGGAGGAGGTTCACCTGCAGCTCGGGCCTGAGGAACCACCAGAGGAGGGACTGCCAGGAGAAACCTCACCCCTGCCCCACCTGCCAGAAGCGTTTCGCTACCATCAAGTCCCTGCGGAAGCACCGCAAGCTCCACCTGGAGAACGGAGCCTTCCAGTGCTCCGACTGTGGGAAGAAGCTGACGTCCAAGGCGGCTCTCGTCACCCACCAGAGGATCCACACCGGGGAGAGGCCCTACGGGTGTCCCGACTGCGGGAAGGCCTTCAGGGCCAGCAAGACCCTCAACGAGCATCGCAAGAGGCACATGGAAAGCTCCGTCTTCGCCTGCCCGGACTGCGGGAAAAAGCTCACCTCCAAGTCCGCCCTCGTCATCCACCGGAGGATCCACACGGGGGAGAGACCCTACGAGTGTCCCGACTGCGGGAAGAGCTTCATGGCCAAGAAGTCACTGGGAAAGCATCGCAAGACCCACCTGGAGAAGGGAACGTCCGGCTTCATCAACCACCTCCAGAGCCAACGGAGCCACCAAGCGCCATATCCCTGCTCGGATGGCGGAGAAACCTTTTTCGGAAGCTCGACGCGGCGGAAGAAGTACTTGGTGGAGAAGCCCTTCCAGTGTCCCGAGTGCGGAATGGGCTTCAAAGTCCAGTCGGGGCTCGTCGTCCACCAGAAGAGCCACATAGGACCCAGACCCTTCGTCTGCTCGGACTGCGGGAAGGGTTTTCGGGAGAACAACACCCTCCGAAGGCACCAGAGGATCCACACGGGGGAGAAACCTTATCAGTGCTCCTACTGCCAGAAGAGCTTCCGGGCCAGCTCCACCCTCATCATCCACCGAAGGATCCACACCGGGGAGAAGCCCTACGGGTGCACCAAGTGCCCCAAGTGCTTCGTCTCCAGCTCGTCCCTCATGAAGCACCTGAGGACACACCTGAGGAAAGAGCTGCTGGGGGGACCCACTCAGTGACTCGGGAGGAGGGGGAGGAGGGAGGGAGGGAGGGGTGGATGGATGGATGGATGGATGGATGGATGGGAAGATAGAGGGATCATAGAATCACAGAATCACAGAACAACCAGGTTGGAAGAGACCCATCGGATCATCAAGTCCAACCATTCCTATCAAACACTAACCCATGTCCCTCAGGGCCTCATCCACCCATCCTTTAAACACCTCCAGGGAAGGGGAATCAACCACCTCCCTGGGCAGCCTATTCCAATGCCCAATGACCCTTTCCATAAAAAACTTCCTCCTAATCTCCAGCCTAAACCTCCCCTGGTGGAGCTTGAGGCCATTCCCTCTCGTCCTGTCCCTTGGGAGAAGAGCCCAGCTCCCTCCTCTCCACAACCTCCTTTCAGGGAGTTGTAGAGAGCAATGAGGTCTCCTCTCAGCCTCCTCTTCTCTAGGCTAAACACCCCCAGCTCTCTCAGCTGCTCCTCATAGGTCCTGTTTTCCAGTCCCTTCACCAGATGGATGAATGGATGGATGAGAAGATAGAGAGATGGATGGATGAGCAGATGAACGGCTCTCATCCAATTTTAAGCTGCCCTGCGATGGATTCAGCTCCGTCTCCTTGCTTGTAGGTTCCTGCTGGAAGACGAGGTGCAATAAAATGGAACAAGGGTTCTCAGGCACGTGGGACCATGATTTAATCACTTGGGGGGGGTTGAGATGAGGAACCCTCCGTGGCTCCTCTTCTCCAGGCTCTCACCTGATGGAAACCAGAGGTTGAGTGTGGAGACAGGGACGTGGTCCTGGGGACCCACCTGCAGCCCAGTTGGAACTGGGGGGACACGGTAGAGCTGGTGGTGGAGCTGGAGAAGCTGGTGATGGAGCCAGAGAGAACATTCATGGGAATGTGGTCCTGGGAAGCCACCTCGTCCCCATCCAGAAGCTTCAGAACCTGGTGGAGGTGGCACTGGAGACCTGGAGGCCTCTGATGGTGGAGCTGGAGGGGTCGAGTCTGCAGGTGGGGTTGGTGGGATGATGGGTGAGGGTTCTGTGGGTTGACCTGGTGGCTCCAGCACCTCAGGATCTCCACAAGGAGGTAGAGAAGGAGCAGGTAGAGCAGGAATGTTCCACCTTGGGTTTCTTCCCTTCCCCAGCAGGTCAGGAGCTCCACAGGAGGTAGAGAAGGAGCAGGTAGAGCAGGAATGTTCCACCTTGGGTTTCATCCTTTCTCCAGCACCTCAGGAGCTCCACAAAGAGGAAGAACAGGAGCAACTAGAGCAGGTAGAGCAGGAATGTTCCACCTTGGGTTTCATCCCTTCTCCAGCACCTCAGGAGCTCCAGAAGGAGGTAGAGAAGGAGCAGGTAGAGCAGGAATGTTCCACCTTGGGTTTCATCCTTTCTCCAGCACCTCAGGAGCTCCATGAGGAGGTAGAGCAGGAGCAGATAGATCCCACCTTGGGTTTCTTCCCTTCTCCAGCAGGTCAGGAGCTCCACAGGAGGTAGAGAAGGAGCAGGTAGAGCAGGAATGTTCCACCTTGCACTTCTTCCCTTCTTCAGCACATCAGGAGCTCCAGGAGGAGGTAGAGAAGGAGCAGGTAGAGCAGGTAGATTCCCCAAAAGGGAAAAAAAAGCTGTGGCAGCGGTGGGATTCGAACCCACGCCCCCGAAGAGACTGGAGCCTTAATCCAGCGCCTTAGACCGCTCGGCCACGCTACCCAGGTGAGGGGGGGAGGGGGACGCTGAGAAACTCGTCAAGGAGCTTCAAAAATTGGAGGTCAGAGGTTCTCCAGCACTTGGATCATCTCCGTGACCTCTAGACTCACTCTAACACTCCCATGTCCTTCCTGGGAGCAAGATACCAACCTCAACAACCCCAACTCTCCCAACTTTTCCTCATACAAGAGGTTCTCCAGCCCTTGGATCATCTCTATGGCCTCTAGACTCACTCCAACATTCCCTTCTCCTTCCTGTGATGAAGATTTCAGCCTCAACAACCCCAACTCTCCCAACTTTTCTTCACAGGAGAGGTTCTCCAGCCCTTGGATCATCTCCATGGCCTCCAGACTCATATCAACAGCCTCATCTCCTTCCTGAACAGAAGATTCCATCCTCAACAACTCCAACTCTCCCACCTTTTCGTCATACTGGAGCTTCTCCAGCCCTTGGATCATCTCCATGAACCTCTAGACTCACTCCAACACTCCCATCTCCTTCCTGTGATGAAGATTTCAGCCTCAACAACCCCAACTCTCCCAACTTTTCCTCTTATGAGAAGTTCACCAGCCCTTGGACCATCTCTGTGACCTCTAGACTCACTCCAACAGCCTCATCTCCTTCCTGAACCGAAGATTCCAGGCTCAACAACTCCAATTCTCCCAACCTTTCCTCATACAGGAGGTTCTCCAGCCCTTGGATCATCTCTATGGCCTCTAGACTCACTCCAACACTCCCATCTCCTTCCTGTGATGAAGATTCCAGCCTCAACAACTCCAACTCTCCCAACTTTTCCTCATAAAGGAGGTTCTCCAGCCCTTGGATCATCTCCGTGGCCTCTAGACTCACTCCAACACTCCCATCTCCTTCCTGTGATGAAGATTCCAGCCTCAACAACTCCAACTCTCCCAACCTTTCCTCATACAGGAGGTTCTCCAGCCCTTGGATCATCTCCATGACCCTCTAGACTCACCCCAACACTTCCATCTCATCCTCCACCCCTTCCAATCCTCCTCAGGCCTCCTCTCATCATCCCAGGAAGGAACCCGACGCCTCGTAGGGACATCAAGATGAGAGCCCAGGAGCCTCCTCCTCCACCAGGACCTTGAGGAGAAGGGTGGGAAAGGGTAGAAAAGTCCCCAAAAAGGGAAATGTTTCTGCCTGGTTTCGAACCAGGGACCTTTCGCGTGTGAGGCGAACGTGATAACCACTACACTACAGAAACCTGGAGGAGATGCTCCCAGGGAGACAACTTCACGCCAAGGAGGAGAAGACACCTTCGCTCCATCCACCTCCTGCACCCAAACTCCTGCTCCTCACTCCTCTCGCAGCCTCCTCAGGCCTCTCCATCTTACTCAGTCCTCATCTTCTCACAACAAGAAACACCAAACGCTTCTCCTCTCGCTTCCCCTTCTCCCACAGGCTTCAGCCTCCTTCGTCACCTCCTTGGGGTGGATCAAACGAGCCCCTTCACCCATCAAACCCCCAAACCTAGAAGACTTCGCACCCCCAGGAGCGATTCCACAACAAAAAACACGTCAGAGTGTTTAGGAAAAAAAAAAAATTCATCTTTTCGGCGCAGATTCTGGAGGATAAAAGAGGTTTCACGTGGGACACAGCCCAACATCAACATGGTCCTGGGTGATCCCTGAGGATGAAAAAAATAAGGATTTTTTTTTTTTTTTTTTAAGAATTTGCCTTTTTATCTACAAGGAAAGTTTCCCTGACCGGGAATCGAACCCGGGCCACGGCGGTGAAAGCGCCGGATCCTTGCCACTAGACCACCAGGGAGCTGTATTTTCGCTTAAATTGAACCGATTTCTCCTTTATTTTTACACCATTTTTGCCCTTCGGGTTGCTCCCTTGACAGGTTGAACGGGGGCCACGTTGCTCCAGCTGAAGGATTAAGAAAAAAAAAATCCACCACATGAATCGAATGCAACGAAATTCACCAAAAAAAAGACAAAATAATTAAAAATAATTTAAAAAATTAACCTTTTTTTTTGCTCAAAAGCAGCTCCCTGGTGGTCTAGTGGCAAGGATCCGGCGCTTTCACCGCCGTGGCCCGGGTTCGATTCCCGGTCAGGGAATAGTTAGTTAAGATTTTTTTTCTAAAATGAAGCTGAATTTATAAATTCCCGGCTTGAGGTGGGGGGGGGCGGTGAGGAGGGGTTTGCCTTCGTCTAGAAATCACTAACTCCAGGGAAGATCAAAGCAGGTGATGGAAAGAATCTTTATAGAAGAGTTGGGGTTGGAAAGGACCTGGAAGATCATCAGGTTGTACCTAGAGAGAAGAGAGGTCTCCAGCTGCCACTCATGGGAGGGAGAAGGAGCCATAAAAGTCATCGAGAGGAGGAAAAGTGATGATGATTTGGGGTGTTTCTACCTGATTTTGAACCAGGAGCTTCCATCTCCAGCTTTATCCTCATCCCCATTTCCATCTTCATCCCATCCACAGACTTCTCTCCATCCCATCCTCATCCTCATCCCCATCCTCATCCCCATCTCCATCTTCGTCCCATCCCCATCTTCATCCATCCTCGTCTCCATCTCCTTCATCTCCCTCCCCATCCTCATCTTCACCTCTATCTCCATCCCCGTCTTCAACTCTTATCACCATCTCCATTTTCATCCCATCCACACCTCCATCTCCCTCAGCTCGTCACCATTTCCATCTTCATCCCATCCTCATCCCCATCCCCGTCTTTAACTCTATCTCCATCCCCACTCCCCTCTTCAACTCTATCTCCATCCCCGTCGCCATCTCATCCCTATCTTATCTCCATCTTCATCCACAGCCTCATCCTCATCTCCTTCCCCATCCCCATCTTCAACTCTTCCTCCATCCCCATCTCATCTCCATCTTCATCCCATCATTATCCCCATCCCCATCTCTATCTCCTTCCCCATCTCATTACTCTCTACAACTACCTGAAAGGAGGTTGCAGAGAGGAGGGAGCTGGGCTCTTCTCCCAAGGGACAGGGGACAGGACAAGAGGGAATGGCCTCAAGCTCCACCAGGGAAGATTTAGGTTGGAGATTAGGAGGAAATTTTTCACGGAAAGGGTCATTGGGCATTGGAATAGGCTTCCCAGGGAGGTGGTTGATTCCCCTTCCCTGGAGGTGTTTAAGGCACAGGTGGATGAGGTCTTGAGGGACTTGGTTTAGTGTTTGATAGGAATGGTTGGACTAGAAGATCCGATGGGTCCCTTCCAACCTGGTTGTTCTATGATTCTATGATTTCTATCTCCATCTCCATCCCCATCTCTATCTTCTTCCACATCCCCATCCCCACTCCCATCTTCAACTCCATCTCCATCCTCATCATTATCTGCAACTGTCTCCTTCCCCATCCCCATCTCCATCCCCATCTTCAACTCCATCCTCATCTCATCTTCATCCCCATCTTCTTCCCCATCTCTATCCTCATCTCCATCTCCATCCCCATCCTCATCTCCATCTCCATCCCCATCTCCATCCTCACCTCCATCCCCATCCCCATCCTCACCTCCATCTCCATCCCCATCCCCATCTCCATTCCCATCCCCATCCCCTCCTTGATCCCAACCCCCTAGTTCTTAAAAAGATCTTTTCCACAAATTTCACCCCCAACATCCCCTTCTCACCTCATCCTCTGCTCTTCATCCCAGCGAGAAGCCTCCTGGAGCGTCTCTTCCTCACTTTGCAACCACAACCTCCCTCAAAACCATCATAAACTTCCACAAACACCAAAACCACAGTGAAAATTTCTAAGTCTTTCCCCCAAAAAATCTCTTTGCTGGAGGGTTTCACCTCCATCCCAACCTGAGGAAGCAAGAAAGGGGCTGAAAAACCTCAATCCCACCTCAAAAATGAGGGAAAAAAAGGGTTTTTCAGGAGCCCGGCTAGCTCAGTCGGTAGAGCATGAGACTCTTAATCTCAGGGTCGTGGGTTCGAGCCCCACGTTGGGCGCTTAATTCCCCCTTTTTATCCCCCAAATTCTTACAACTCAGTTGGAAAAAAAATCCCAATATTTCAGTGTTTACCATCTCCTCATCACCATAAAACTCAAAAAAAGGTGAAAAAAACCCCATAAAACTCAGAAAAGGTGAAACCCACCCCCACACACCACCAAAAAAAAAATTACATTTCAAATTGTAAAACGCAAAAAAAAATTTTTTTCTTTCTAAAGTGTCAAAAATGGAAATTTTCCACTTTGCAACACACCAAAAATATGAAGTTTTAGAATAACATCACACCAAAAATATGAAGTTTTAGAATAACTTCACACCAAAAATATGAAGTTTTAGAATAACATCACACCAAAAATATGAAGTTTTAGAATAACATCACACCAAAAATATGAAGTTTTAGAATAACTTCATAGAATCAGCAGGTTGGAAGAGACCCACTGAGTTTTCATAGTAAACCAGGAAGAAAACGAATATTTTGCTTTGTGAAAGCGGTAAAAGAAAATTTTTCCAGGTTGTAAAAAAGATCAAAATTATTAATTTTTACAAGAATTTGGGTCACTTTTTGGAGGAAGAGTCCCCACCGTCAGGATGGCCGAGTGGTCTAAGGCGCCAGACTCAAGGTTCTTCCTTTCCCTCTCTGGGTGTTCTGGTCTCCGAGTGGAGGCGTGGGTTCAAATCCCACTCCTGACAGGTCCCCTTTTTGGGGTTAATTCCTACAAAAATATCTCCTTTTTCTCCTTTTTTTATCGCAGAATCACCAGGTTGGAAGAGACCCACCGGATCGTGGAGTCCAACCCTTCCCATCAATCACTAACCCATGTCCCTCAGCACCTCGTCCACCCGTCCCTTAAACTCCTCCAGGGAAAGTGACTCAATCCCCTCCCTCTTCCAGCACCCAACGACCCTTCCCAGGAAGAATTTCATCCTCATGTCCATCCTGACTCTCCCCTGGAGGAACTTGAGGCCATTCCCCATCATCTTGTCCCTTGCGAGAAGAGCCCAGCTCCCTCCTCTCCACAACCTCCTCTCAGGGAGTTGCAGAGAGCAATGAGGTCTCCTCTCAGCCTCCTCTTCTCCAGGAGAAACCACCTCCAGGTCCCTCAGGCTTGTTCTCCAGCCCCTTCCCCAGCTTCATTGCTCTTCTCTGCACTCACTCCAGAGCCTCAACATCCTTCTTGGACCCAAACTGAATCCAGGATTCAAGGTTGGGTCTCCCCAGAGGGAGAACCTCCCCTGACCTGCTGGCCACTCCGTGGCTGCTCCAAGCCAAGATGCCCTTGGCCTTCTTGGCCTCCTGCTGCCTCCTGGTCAACCAACACCCCCAGCTCCTTCTCCCCGAGACACTTTTCCAGCCACTTTTCTCCTCGTCTGGATCTTCACGGGGTTGTTGTGCCCCAAAGTGCCTGGTTGAACCTCATCCCGTTGGTCTCAGCCCATGGATCCAACCAGTTCCGATCCTTCTGGAGACCCTCAAATCCCTCCAGGGGATCCTTCCAGCTTATAGCATCACTCACAACCTTGCTCAAGGCGCACTTGATGCCTTCATCCAGGTCATTGGTTTCTGGTCAACCAACCCCCCCCCCCCCAACCAAGTCCTCCTCCAACATGTGTGTGATGAGTTGTCTCCATCCTCCCTGGTGGTCTAGTGGTTAGGATTCGGCGCTCTCACCGCCGCGGCCCGGGTTCGATTCCCGGTCAGGGAAACTCCTTTTTACACACCCCCACACCGCCCCCCCCCCAATTCCCCAAATCCTGTTTTTCAAGAAAAAAAACCCAATTCCTGAGAGTAGGAAGACACCTCCCTAGGAAACGCTCTTCACTTCATTTATTTTTCTTGTTCTGATTCCATCCCACCCACACACAGGCCACCACCTCCAATTTATCGAAGAATTATTAAAAATCATAGAATCGCCAGGTTGGAAGAGACCCACCGGCTCATCGAGTCCAACCCTTCCCATCAATCACTAACCCATGGCCCTCAGCACCTCGTTGACCCGTCCCTTAAACTTCTCCAGGGAAGATGAAAAGACCTCAAAGATCATCCAGTCCAACCATCAACGTGATGCAGATAAGCACAGAATCATGGAATCCTGGATTGGTTTGAGTCAGAAAGGACCTCAAAGCCCATCGAGTTCCACAGAGGGTCACCTCCCACTGGATCTATCTGAGATGTAGCCAACCAGGCCTCGGTCACCTCCAACCTTGTCTCAACCAGTTCCAAACTGGCCTTGACCACCTCCAACCGGGACTTGGCCACCTCCAACCTGGTCTCAACCAGTTCCAAACTGGCCTTGACCACCTCCAACCGGGACTCGGCCACCTCCAACCTGATCTTGACCAGTTCCAAACTGGCCTTGACCACCTCCAACCGGGACTCGGCCATCTCCAACCTGATCTCGACCAGTTCCAAACTGGCCTTGATCACCTCCAACCGGGACTTGGCCACCTCCAACCCGTGTCTCATCTCCACGTGGCGGCTTAAACCATCTTCATGGTGTAAAAATGAAAGCCCAGAGGTTGCTCTTTGGGTTGGAAGGGACCTCAAAGCCCTTCCCCCTGCAGCCCAGTTTCCAAGACCGTGAAATTAAGGACAACTTGAAAGGAAAATCAGGGAGTGGGTTGGAAGGGACCTCAAAACCCGTCCAGTTCCGACCCTGAGCCGTGAGCGGGGACACTTCCCACTCATTCCAGACGCTCCAAGCTCCATCCAAGCTGCCCTGGAACTCCTCCAGGGATGGGAAAGTTTCTCAGGGCAACCAGCGCCTTGCGGTTCCCAAAGCCCTTTGAGACCTTCCAGCTGCTCCTCTTTTATCTTCCAGTGGGGATTAATGATATGTTTATGGGTGTGATTTAAATTTTCGTGATTTATTGCAGGGGGAACAGCGAGAAACCTTTCTCCGGAGCAAAAAACTGGGCTTGGGAAAGCAGGAGAAAAGGAGTAATTAAAAATAAAAGAGGGATTTTGTAAAAAAATAATGTTGCTTCGAAAGGAAAAAGGGGGAAAAACAAATCAGAGTGTTTCTGCCCGGTTTCGAACCGGGGACCTTTCGCGTGTGAGGCGAACGTGATAACCACTACACTACAGAAACCTGGATAGAAGGTGGGGTTGGCCCTACCTGAGCTCCACCTGGACATCCTTCTCCTGCCAGGAGCTGTTTGTCCTCCTCTTCCTCCCTTCATCAATGACCTGGATGAAGGCATCGAGGGCTCCCTGAGCGAGTTTGCAGATGACGCTGAGTTGGGAGGAGGTATCAAGCTCCTGGAGGGGTTTGAGGGTCTCCAGAGGGATCGGAACTGGTTGGATCCATGGGATGAGAGCAACAGGATGAGGTTCGACCAGGTGCTTGGGGCACAACAACCCCATGAAGATCCAGATGAGGGGAAAAGGGGCTAGAAAAGTGTCTCAGAGAGAAGGATCTGGGGGTGTTGGTTGACCAGGAGGCAGCAGGAGGTCCAAGGTGGCCAAGAAGGCCGAGGGCATCTTGGCTTGGAGCAGCCACGGTGTGGCCAGCAGATCAGGGGAGGTTCTTCTCCCTCTGGGGAGACCCAACCTCCAATTCCACATTCAGTTTGGGTCCAAGAAGGATGTTGAGGCTCTGGAGAGAGTCCAGAGAAGAGCAACAGAGCTGGGGAAGGGGCTGGAGGCCACCTCTGAGGGACCTGGGTGTGATTTCTCCTGGAGAAGAGGAGGCTGAGAGGAGACCTCATTGCTCTCTACAACTCCCCGAGAGGAGGTTGTGGAGAGGAGGGAGCTGGAATCTTCTCCCAAGGGGCAGGGGACAGGACGAGAGGGAATTACCACCCAAAACCGAAAGCCCCCAGGAAGCCCTCCCAGGCTTTTACATCATCACCCACGGCTTCTACGCTCAATCCCGCAGCTCCACGAGCTCCAAAACCAGGCCTGGCCCATCACAAGGAGGCCTTGGAGAGGGTGAAGGGGGAGAAACTGGGAAGCAGTTCAGCTTGTGTCCAGCTCAGCTCTCCAAGAGAGATGTTTTTGGAAGGATTTATGGACCTGGATGCGTCAGAGTCACCTGATGATGGAACAAGGCTTGAGGGGTGGGGAGCAGAGCAGCTTCTTTCTCTCTCCATCTCTCTCTCTCCAGCTCTGAACCAAACGATGCTTCTCATCCATATAAACGATGGGAAAAGGAGACTTTTCCATCCCAGAGACCACCTTCTTAGAATCATAGAACCATAGAACAACCAGGTTGGAAGAGACCCATTGGATCATCGAGTCCAACCATTCCTATCAAACTCAGCACCTTGTCCACCCATCCCTTAAATCCCTTCTTCTTGCACCCAAAAGCCATTCCAGGGTGATGAGTCCCCGAGGGTCTCCCCAGGACTCGAGGTGGATGCTGCTCCGTGAGGGTCAGGGGGAGAGGGTGAAGCGGCAGCCCCTTCCCAGGCAGAGCAGGGGGAGGACTCTCTCTCCCGCGAAGGACGTCGGGGGGTAGGAGAAGATGGGGGCCTCGTTCGTGGGGTCAAAAAAAGCCACTCGCCCCTCCTCGTAGTCCAGGTAGATCCCGATGACCGTGGGGGCAGCCGGCAGGGCGATGGGGCTGGCGGGAGAGGTGAGCGCCTGGTACTGCCGCCCGCACTTCCCCACCGCCCAGATCCCCTCCTGGGGGTTGACGCGGACCCGTCCCTTCCTCTTGACCGACTCCTTGGCCACCCCCACCGCCCAGGCTGCCCCCTCTCCCACCTCCACCTGCCAGTAATGCCTCCCCTCCCCCAAGGCCTCGCAGCCCAGGACGCAGCGAGACGAGTCGAAGCGCTTGGGGTTGTCCGGGAGGGGCTGGCGGGTGTCTCCCCAGCTCACGCTCTTGAGATCCTCAGAGAGGACCAGGCGGGGATGAGCCGTCTCTGCATCCAGAGTCAGACTCACTGTGGAGAGAGAGAAGTGGCCTCAAGATTAGAGTCGAAGGGTCCTCATCTCCTCCCCCGAGTTTAACCTTAGGATGCTGGAGCAAATGGTTCTATGCCCACAAGTAAGACTGGATGAGATGGAAAGACTGGAAGAGTAGAAAAGACTGGAAGAGTAGAAAAGACTGGAAGAGTAGAAAAGACTGGAAGAGTAGAAAAGACTGGAAGAGTAGAAAAGACTGGAAGAGTTTCCTGGAGCAAATGGGATGGTTCTAGGCCCACAAACAAGACTGGAAGAGTTGGAAAGACTGGAAGAGTTGGAAAGACTGGAAGAGTTGGAAAGACTGGAAGAGTTGGAAAGACTGGAAGAGTTGGAAAGACTGGAAGAGTTTCCTGGAGCGAATGGGAAGGTTCTAGGCCCACAAGCAAGACTGAAAGAGTTTCCTGGAGTGAATGGGATGGTTCTAGGCCCACAAGCAAGACTGGAAGAGTTGGAAAGCCTGGAAGAGTTCCCTGGAGCAAATGGGAAGGTTCTAGGCCCACAAGCAAGTCCAGAAGAGTTGGAAAGATGGCCACAACCCCAAACCCTCTCTTCTCTGCCTTCTCTGTACCTTGGAATTTCAGCAGCGTCTCCTTGAGGGCAATATTCTTCCGAGAAAGACCAAGGGGTTCCTCTCCCGGGTGAGGCGAGGTCTCTGCTGGCTCTTGGTCACCGTCCTTCTCCAGCCTGGAAAGGAGGAAAAATCATTCTAATGGTGCTTCCTTTGCTCTTAAGTGTCATCAGGCACCATTCCGTTCTCAATGGAGGATGAGGAATGAAGTAATTGTAGGACTAGATTGATGATTTGGGGTTCCCCAGGGCTCAGTGCTGGGTCCAGCCCTGGTCAATGTCTTCATCAAAGACCTGGATGAAGGCATCGAGTGCTCCCTTAGTAAGTTTGCAGGTGACACAAAGCTGTGTGGAAGTGTGGATCTGCTGGAGGGTAGGGAGGCTCTGCAAAGGGACCTAAACAGGCTGGATCCATGGGCTGAGTCCAATGGGATGAGGTTTAACACGGCCAAATGCCGCATCCTGCACTTGGGGCACAACAACCCTATGCAGAGCTCCAGACTGGGAGAAGTCTGGCTGGAAAACTGCCAGGAGGAGAGGGACCTGGGGGTGTCAGTCGACAGCGACTGACCATGAGGCAGCAGTGTGTCCAGGTGGCCAAGAAGGCCAGTGGCATCCTGGCTTGGATCAGAAATGGTGTGACCAGCAGGGCCAGGGAGGTGATTCTCCCTCTGGACTCAGCACTGGGGAGGCCGAACCTCGAATCGTGGGGTCAGGTCTGGGCCCCTCAGCACAAGAAGGATGTTGAGGCTCTGCAGCAAGTCCAGAGAAGAACAACAAAGCTGGTGAAGGGGCTGGAAAACAGAACCTATGAGGAGCGGCTGAGAGAGATGGGGGTGTTTATCCTGGAGAAGAGGAGGCTGAGAGGAGACCTCATTACTCTCTACAACTCCCTGAAAGGAGGTTGTGGAGAGGAGGGAGCTGGGCTCTTCTCCCAAGACGAGAGGGAATGGCCTCAAGCTCCACCAGGGGAGATTTAGGCTGGAGATTAGGAGGAAATTTTTCACAGAAAGGGTCATTGGGCATTGGAATAGGCTGCCCAGGGAGGTGGTTGATTCCCCTTCCCTGGAGGTGTTTAAGGGACGGGTAGATGAGGTCCTGAGAGACATGGGTTAGTGCTTGATAGGAATGGTTGGACTCAATGATCCGATGGGTCTCTTCCAACCTGATTGTTCTATGATTCTATAATTCTATGTGATATTTTCGTGGTTGTCAGCGTCCTACTTGTGGTGCCTCCAATGCCTCTACACGGTCCCTAGAAGCCGGGGATGGGGGTTTGGAGTCCACCAGCATCACCACCATAGAGGTAAACAACACGGACATCATCAGAACACACGGAAGGAGCCACAGACCTGCTCAAGATGCTCCTGCTGTCCTATAAAAGGCAAGAGAGAAGGAGAGTTAGGGAGTTTTATGAAGAAAAGCTTCGAAAGATCTGTTTTTTGAGGGGTATTTGGAGCTAAGGTGACTCCTGGGCTGACACCGATCAAGGTCTCACCTGCAGGAACTGACACGCTGGCTGCTGACACTTCTCCTCCAGCTCTCGGATCCGCTCGTCGATGTGGGAGATCTCCTCCAGGAGCTTGTTGACCTTCTCCTCCTGCCTCCTCACGATCTCCTGGTCCAGCCGGGCCAGACGCTCCAAGAGGAGACGCTCCTGCTTCTCCACCAACCGCTGCAGCTCCTTGATTTCCGACACCACCTTCCTCCTCTCCGTTTCGACTCGTTCCTGCAACGAGAACCGAGGCACGCGAGGGAGAGGCTGAAATTCCCGGGAAATATTGAAATGGAGACGACTTAATGTGACGATTAATAATTCCTGTCCTCGACGCAGAGAAAAGGGATAATTAAGACTTTTCTTTTCCTGCTGTCTCTGGACTGGCAAAGGATGCTTTCCATGGATTATAAACTCTGTTCTCAAAGTGCTCCAGGTCTTTGAGACACAAACCCAAACCACAAAGAGATTTTTCAGCAAAAGAAATTAGGAAAAAAAAAAAAAGAAAACGAGGCAAGAGAGAAGTATTTTTGTTTTTTTTGTTAGGGAATTGGGGAACGTGTGAGCAAACCAAGGAACCAAGGTCAACGGTGACCTGGAAAACCCCAACGGGTGGTCCCAGTTTATTAAGATCTACAAGGAGTGGGAGACAAGGGGAAATTTTAAATGTTTTTAATCCACTTTCATTGCTGTTATCGTCACTCCCAACGGGATTGAGGACATTCCCATGGACCTCCAAGGGACCATCTCATGTCTCCCTCTCCATGACCAGAGGGAGAACCCAAAGTGGAGGCAGAAGCCCCCCGGGGGGCAGGCACTTACGAGGAAATCCAGGCTCTTCCCTTCCTGAGCTGTTTTCAGCCCCCACAGCTTTTCTCTTTTGTCCTTCAGCAGCTGCACCTGAGCCTGGACTTTCTCCTGAGGGGAGAAGAAACACCCTGTGATGCTGTGAGCAATGAGGCTTCCCCCTCAACCTCCTCTTCTCAGGATAAATCCCCATCCAGGTCCCTCAGACTTGTTCTCCAGCCCCTTCCCCAGCTCGGTTGCTCTTCTCTGGACTCCCCCTAAAGCCTCAACATCCTCCTTGTGCAGAGCGGTCGGGGTCGGGGTGGCTGCAACCCAACCCTTTGTCCCAGCTGATGGGAGGGGGTACGAACCCAGAGGTCTCCAAGCAGAGCAGCTCCTCTCCTCCTCCCACCTCTCCGCATCACAACCTCTCACCTTGAGCTCCTCCGCAGCCTCCTCGACGGGGGCCACGGGATGGAGACGGTGAGCCTGGGACTCCCTGCACACCAGGCAGATGGGGGCCTGGTCCTCCTGGCAGAAGAGCTTCAGCGCTTCCCCGTGCTCCTGGCACAGCCTCTCCCTCCCGGGGCCTCCCTGGGCCGCCCTCAGGCTCAGCCTCTTGGCCACCTCGATGATCTTGGCCAGCTCCCGGTTGGGCCTCAGCTTGCGCCGCGGAGCCGCCTCTTGGCACCGAGGGCAGACGAAGCTCTCCTCGGCCTCTTCCCAGCGGCGCGTGATGCACGCTCGGCAGAAGTTGTGGCCGCAGTGGATGGAGACGGGATCCTGGAAGACGCCCGAGCAGATGGAGCAGGAGGCTTCGCTGGGGAAGCTCTCGGTGGGGCTCTCGGCAGCCATCGCGGGCGAGGAGGACGAGCAGCTTTCCGGTTCCACTTTGGGTTGGTCGCACCCGCTGGCTGCTTGGCTTCCTGCAGGTGCCTCGGGGCCCCGAGGGAGGAGAAGGCGAGCAGCACCAGGTCTTCTCCGAGTCGCAGCTGTAGCCAAAAAGCACCTTGCAGAGGGGAAGGGAGAATCCAATTTCTCCAGGGAGTGGGTTGCAAGCAGACGAAATGGAAAATTAACACCCTTCACCACTTCCCAGCTTGGTAGAGGTTCCAAAATGCACCAAAACTACCCAAAAAAAATGAAGAGGGAGCCCTGTCCCACACCCCCCCAAGGGCTCTGGTGCAGGCTTCATTAATAAATCCACTTTGAATTTATTAATTGAAGGGAACGGAGCTAAAGCAGAACTTCAGCTGCGGAGGTGCTGCCCCTCTTCAGGTCAAACCACCGAGACGCGACCTCCGCTCCTTCTTTCAGCTCTTCAGGATTTACCAGCTGTCGCTGCTCTGCTCACGTCCTCCTTGCCGACAGTTTTACATGAGGCTTTAAATGGTTTTTATTTTTGCTTTCGATTCCCTTTTTTGAACGAGACGCCTCTCCTCTTGCCCCTCTGGGCTCAGCCGGTGGCCGCTCGGCCTCTTGCCGTCAATTTGCCTGTTTCTCCCTCTGTGCTGAAGGGAGGGAGAGGATTTTCTTCCTCCCTGTGGATGAAATTGTGTCACGAGGGGCTGCAGCCCTCGCTCGAGCTCCTCAGAGGCAGGTTCTCCGCCAGTTAAGGTCCCACCGGCTGCAGCAGAGCTTCCTCCAGCCCTCAGGCCCCTCATTTTGGGGGGATTTAAAAAGTTTTTGGGGATTCCACGATCCCCTTGGACAAGACAGTTTCACCTTCCCTGGAGGGGTTTAAGGCACAGGTAGATGAGGTCCTGAGGGACGTGGGTTAGTGTTTGATAGGAATGGTTGGACTCGATGATCCGATGGGTCTCTTCCAACCTGGTTGTTCTATAATTCTATGATTCTAAATCGCTCCATCCCGGGGAGCATCAGCCTGAGGAACATGGAACCTCCTGGTCCAAAGTCCATCGCGTGTTCAAATGAACGGGAATTATTGACTTTGGGTTGAGGCCGAGGAGCAAAATGACACAATTTTTTAGAGAAAATCAGTAAATAACGATGTTATTTGCTTGCAAAGGGGCTTGGAGGGGGGAGGGGGTCATGATTTTCTAGGGCGAAGCTCTAGAACGGGAACACTCAGCCTGAAACCGGCATCGTAGCAGGTTGATTGATTCATAGAATCCTTGAATGAGTCGGAAAGGCCCTCAAACCCCACCCAGTTCCACCTCCGGTTGCGAGCAGGGAGACCTCCCACGGGATCAGGCGGCTCCAAACCTCATGCAACCTCTTCAACACCTCGAGGGATGGAGAAGCCTGTTCCAGGGCCTCCCAACCCTCCCCGGAGAATGTTTCTCCCCAAGATCTCACCTCAGTCTCACCCTCTTGCAGCTCAAACCCCCATTCCTGCTCATCCTCTCCTGGATCGAGAGCCTCTCCCCAGCTTCCCTGGAGGCAAACGATGCCGAACTTGACCTCAAGGAGCAAGAAGCCGCAGGGAAAGGACCCTCTGGGCACATCAACATCTCCACCTCTCTCAATATCAAACCGAAAACTCTAAATTTCTCTTACTTGATTGACGAAGAACCTGACTCATCTCCCCAGGAGGAGCTTGAGGTGGTTTTCTGTAGCTTCAGCCTTGACTTCCAGCTCTCTCTGCAGTAAACTGGGGCACGAGGCAGGTTAAAATAATTAGTCCCCCCCCCCTCCAAACGAGCTCTTAATTGGCTGCGTGTAATTAGCAGAGGCTGTTACAGGATCCTTGAGGCTGATTGAGACCTTTCAACTCAGCAGTTGGTCCCAAGAGGGAGCTCTTGGCTTGTTTTGTCGAGGAGGAAGGTGTTGGCTCTGTGCTAGCAAGATAATTAGTAATTAAAGGTTTTTCCCTGCGATCCTGATTAATTAGTCCAAGGCTGGGGGCAACAATTCACCCTCAGGCCCAAACCACCCCCACTCCCCTGTTCTCCTCTTTTTTTTGTGTGTGTGTCTCAGCATTTCAAGCTCAGTTTGGAGCCAGGAAGGAGAAATTTTCCTGCAGATTTCGCTTGCAGATCATCCTCCAGGGAAAAAAGGTCCTTTTGGGGAAGGAACGAAGATCACCCTGAGGGATCCAACCAGGAGGACTTCGTCCATCACCCTTTCTCTCCCTTCAATCCAGGTTCAGCTCTGGGTACCAGGAAATCCATGTGGAGAGTGGGGACCAGTCCTTTTGGGAACAGGGACAAAGTCCTTTTGGGAATGAGGACCAAGTCCTTTTGGGAATAGCAACCAGTCCTTTTGGGAACAGGGACCAAGTCCTTTTGGGAATAGTGTCCAGTCCTTTTGGGAACAGGGACCAAGTCCTTTTGGGGAAAGGGACCAGTCCTTCTGGGAATGGGGACCGAGTCCTCTTGGGAACGAGGACAGAGCCCTTTTGGGAACAGGGACAAAGTCCTTTTGGGAATAGAGACTGAGTCCTTTGGAGAACGGGCACCAAGTCCTTTTGGGAACGGGGACCAAGTCCTTTTGGGAATAGGGACCAGTCCTTTTGGGAACAGGCACTAAGTCCTTTTGGGAACAGGGACCAAGTCCTTTTGGGAATAGTGTCCAGTCCTTTTGGGAACAGGGACCAAGTCCTTTTGGGGAAAGGGACCAGTCCTTCTGGGAATGGGGACCGAGTCCTCTTGGGAACGAGGACAGAGCCCTTTTGGGAACAGGGACCAAGTCCTTTTGGGAACGGGGACCGGGTCCTTTTGGGAACGGGGACCAAGTCCTTTTGGGAACAGGGACCGAGTCCTTTTGGGAACAGGGACCGAGTCCTTTTGGGAACAGGGGCCAAGTCCTTTTGGGAACAGGGGCCAAGTCCTTTTGGGAACAGGGGCCGAGTCCTTTTGGGAACGGACACCAAGTCCTTTTGGGAACGGGGACAAGCCCTTTTGGGAATGGGGACAAGCCCTTTTGGGAGTAGGGACCATCCTGCTGGATCCAACCAGGACTTCATCCATCCCCCTTTCTCTCCCTCCCAGCCCCATCTCTAGCTGAGCTCTGCCCACCCAGGGGGTGACAGGAAGGGAACCGCCTTTCCCTTGCGAGGAGGAAAATGAAAGCGGCCTCCTCCGTCTCACCACTTGCGTGGAGGGCCCCATGGCTGCTCCGGAGGCCTCCGAGCTCCCCAGCGAAGCCTCCTGCCCCATCTGCCTGGAGTATTTCCGAGACCCCGTCTCCATCCACTGCGGCCACCACTTCTGCCGGGCCTGCATCACCCGCTGCTGGGAATGGTCCACGGCCACTTTCTCCTGCCCCCAGTGCCGGGAGACGGCGTCGGAGAGGAACCTTCGCCCCAGCCCAGAGCTGGCGCGGGTGCTGGAAGTCGCCAAGCGGTTGAGCCTGCAGGCAACCCGAGGGGAGAAGGTGGCAGAGGGAGGCTGCGAGAAGCACCGCGAGCCCCTCAAGGTCTTCTGCAAGGAGGACAAAACCATCATCTGCATGATTTGCCGCGAGTCCCGAGCTCATCGCTCTCACACGATGGTCCCCGTGCAGGATGCTCTCCAGGAATACAAGGTAGAGGTGGGGAGGGTCCATCTGGGTTGTCCTGGCAGCCAGACCAGGACCATTGGGATTGATGGGAATGGTTGGACTCGATGATCGGGTGGGTCTCTTCCAACCTGGTGATTCTATGAGTCTCCGATCTTCGTGCTCCATCACCATCATCATCAGGCTCAGGGCTGAGAGGTCGTCCCCAGCTCTGGGTTTGCTTCTGCTCATCCCTCAGAGCGAACTGACCTGTTTCAAAATGACAGAGGAGACCGGACGCTTCTGCTGTCTCAGTTCTCACCCGAGAATCTGAGAACCTGAGGTCTCAGTCCTCTCATCTCCACAGTGAAACCGAAGTTTTCTCTGGCCTTGGGGTGAGCAGGTGTCTGCTGAGCCCAAAACGCTCCTCGCACCAGCATCGATCGATTAAAAAAGGGATATTTTCTTGCCGCCTCAGCATGAAATCAGCTCAGAGAAAGGATCAACTGGTGACTACAGAAAAAAATTCTCACTATGTGCCATTTATTTCAATTTAAACCACTCCCTGGGTTGAAGCTCGAGATCCTTCTGGCCCAGGAGGGGCACAAGGACGAGGTCTGAAGATGCTTCAGGTCCAATCCCCTCCTCAGGAGAAGGTTTTCCAGGCTGCCTCAGTCTCCAGGTCTTTATTTTCTCTTCCCTCAGGGGCAGCTCCAGGCTCGTCTGCAAGAGGTAAAGGACGAGAGGGGCAAACTCCTGGGGATCCGAGAGGCTGAAGTGAGGAGAAACTGGGAGTGTTTAGTAAGTGTTTTGATGAGGAGGAGGCATCTCTTCGGCTTTAGATGAGGTGCTGGGTCGGGGAAGGTCCTCAGGGTCCTCAGGGGAACAGTTTTAAGCTGAAAGAGTTGGGACTGGAAGAGCTTTGAGGTCCCTTCCAACCCAAACCGTTGCGTGATTCTCTGAGGGTGGTGACCAAACCTTGCAGGAGAAAACAGCCGCCGAGCGCCAGAGGGTTTTCTCCACCTTCGAAGGTTTCCGGCTCTTCCTGGAGGACCATTCCCGCTGCCTCCTGGCTCAGCTGGGGGAGCTGGAGAAGGACGTGGAGAAGGCGCAGGACGAAAACGTCACCTGCCTGACGCAAGAGATCTCCCGTCTGGATACCTTGATCCAGGAGATGGAGGAGAAGTGTCAGCTGCCAGCGAGGGAATTCCTGCAGGTGAGGGAGACGGAAACGGAGCCAGGTCACCACCACCTGGATCTGGGACATCTTCCAGCTCTGGGTCTTGCCCAACACTGCAGCCCAAACCCAAGTGGTTGGTGTTTCAGTCGATTTCTTTTTTCCTATCAAGACCCATTCACCGAGTTTCCTCTTCCCTCTCTCTCTCTCTTCCAGGACATCGGTGGCACCTTGAGCAGGTTTGGACCTTCTCAAGCTTCTCCAGGCTGGGCAGGGGAGGTCGGACCTTGTGTTCGACCTCACCCAGAGGTTTATTGAAGCCTTTACGCCACCTCCTCTGAGCTCTGGGGGTGCACGGAGGGTCTCTTGCTCCGTCTCTCCAGGGAGATCCATCCCCCAACTCTTCATCTCATCCTCCTCTAGGCTGGAGGAGGAACGTCCCCAGCAGCCTCCCTTGCTTCTTCTCCCAGAGCTGGAAAAGAGAATCGGTCATTTCAGGGAGAAAAACGTTGCTCTGGAGGAGATTCTGAGGAGCTTCCAAGGTATTGAACATGGGTTGGGAAGGGGAGATGGAACCATATTCATTCATGGAGTATAAATCATATTTTCTTGGCATGATAGGACCTCTCCGACTTCCTCCTCCTCCTCCTGATACCTGCAAGTTGCATCAACTAACGTCTCTTTTCTCCTCTCCACAGACGTCCTGATGTTCGAGATGCCTGAAAAGAGTAAGTTCCCACCTCTTGGAGGTGAGGGAGAGGGAAGGACTGAGGGGATGCAGAGCCCAAGGTGGGATGGGGTCTCCTGGGGAAGGCCTTGCCGTGTCCAGCTAAAACAATAGAAGAAAAGGGACAAAACCACCAGGAGGAGTCAGGGAATCCTCCCCACGGTGTCCTTATAGACTTAATTCTTTCAACGTGAGCTCCTAAGCTCGATGGAAACCAGCTCTGACCCTCACGTCGACTTTTTCGGGGAACAAACAAATAGTTTGATGGTTTGGGCACCGAAAAAAGAAGGTTAGGGGTCTCCTACTCCTCCGGCTTGGGTCTGGTCGTCTTGCTCTCTCGGGAAGCTCCTGCTGGTCGGACTTGAGGCTCCTGTGGGTCTTTTCCCACCTCCCCTGGTCCAGTGGGTTGGGGGAAGGAGTCCATCTCTGCTCTTGCTGCAGAGGTCGAGCATCCCAAGGTGACAGGATTTGTGGTCCCTGCTCAGCTCCAGCAGCCAGGAAGGACCTGAGGCCTCGGGGGATGGTTTGATTCCTCATTTTTTTTCTTTTTTTTGATGCTCGACTCTCTTCTCTTTGCAGTGGAGGTGACCCTGGATGCGTCCACGGCTCATCCTCAGCTCCTCGTCTCGCCGGACGGGAGGAGCCTGAGGTGGGCAGAGGCCGAGGAGGCCGCGTCGGCCGAGGAGGACACATCATCCAAGGGCTCCGACCGCGACCCCTGCGTCCTGGGCTGCCAGGGGGTCACCGCGGGCAGACGCTGCTGGGAGGTGGAGGTGACCCCCAAAGGCTCCTGGGCAGTGGGGGTGGCCAGGGAGTCCGTGAAGAGGAGGAGGGGAGAGGCCCCCGAGAGCCCCGAGATGGAGCTGTGGTCGATGGGTCTGTGCGAGGGTCAGTTCTGGGCTCTCACCTCCCTCGAGCGGATACCTCTGTACCAGATCCAGGTCCCCAGGAGGGTCCGGGTCTCCCTGGACTACGAGAGAGGTCAGGTGGCGTTTTTTGACGCTGAGAAGCGAGCCCTGATATTCACCTTCCCGGCCGCTTCGTTCAAGGGGGAGAGGATCCTCCCCTGGTTCCTGGTGTGGAGCGAGGGCTCTCGACTCACCTTGTGTCCCTGATGCTCTCCCTTCGGCCCCAAACTCAACTTCATGTCCTCAACATCCCTATTTCCAGCTCTTGGGAGGAATTTTCCTTTCTCAAGTTCTAGCTGGAGGCTTCTTTTTGGCCTCTCTTCCCATTCTCGGTGAGGCCAAAGGGGCTGAGAGTTTCATGTTGTCTCCTGGTGTCTCCTCGGCTGCTTCTCCAGCCTCAAGTTTTTCGACGAAGTAAAAAGCTTTTCGTAACTTGAGGTTCTTCTCTGCCTCTTTATTTGGATGTTGGCTCCAAGGGGGGAGCAGACAGGGCTTTGGTGACTAAATCCCACACCTGAGGGCACCTGAAACCATCCTCAAGCTTCCTGGAGGTGACCCAGGGCCACCCCAACTCTCCAAACATTCTGCCAACCCCGACCAGAAGGAAGGACACGGAAAAGAAAACCACATATTTTTAATTATTAACGATTTACACCACAAGAGTTGGTGGAGGAGGAATAAAAATTTCTCTGGAGCCTCGTGGTGACCTTCCCCTCGGCAGAAGTTGGGGGGTGAGACCCTCACATTGCGGCCTTGGCTTGGCCCGAGAGCAGAAACTCAAAAAACCGAGATCTGCTCTTCAACCGACCACCTCAGGACCTTTGACGAGAGAGAAAAATCCTCTTTAGGGCGACCGGGAGGTTGGAAAAGGAAGAAATTTGGAGCCTTTTCCTTCGGAGGTGGTTGGTTGGGATGAGGACATCAGGCAAACATTGACGCAATTTGCTTTTCTGCTGCGATCACATGATTTTTTTCCTTTTTTTTCATACCCATTTCCACATCCCAGGGACTTTTCGTACCCATTTCCACCTCCACATCCCAGGGACTTGCCCTCAACCCTCCTTCCCACCCACCAACCACCCAAGTTTCATGGAGAAGGAGACACCAAAGAAAAAGTCTACAGGTTTTGATGTCCCGAGGGTTGCGGGAGGGACATAATTATTAAAAATATTGAGGTGGTGCCTGCTCTTCGGGTCTCAGGGCCGCAACCTGAGCTGGGATTTGGCCCCCACCACCCACAGCCAGGGCCGGATCCTCTCTCCGGCGAAGGAAACGCGGGAGAAGAGGAAGAGGAGGCCCCCGGCCTCGGCGTCGAAGAAGGCCACGGTCCCCCCGCCGCAATCCAGGTGGACGCTGACCCTTCGGGGCAGCCAGCGGAGGGGCAGGAGGGTGACCTTGCGGGAGGTGAGGGCCCGGACCTGACCCCCCCACTTCTCCACCCCCCAGATGCCTCCCTGGGGGGAGAGGCTGAGGCGGCCCTTGCGCTGGACGGAGTCTCGGGCCACCCCCACGGCCCAGTCGCCTCCCTCGCCCACCTCCACCTCCCAGCAGTGGCGACCGGCGAGGAAGCCCTGGTGGCCCAACACGAAGGGCCAGTAGGCGAAGCGCTCCGGGTTGTCCGGTAGGTCCTGGCGGCCTTCACCGCGCCTCACGCTCTTCCCGTCCTCGGAGAGGACCAGGTCGGGATGAGCCGTGTCGGGGTCCAGGGTCACGATGGCTGCAAAGTGGGGGAGAAAAAGCTGGAGGAGCTCAAGGAGCATGAATGGGTTGGGTTGGAAAGGGTCGCAGGGATCGTCTAGTTCCACACTTCCCACTGGATCTGTCTGAGATCCACTCAACTTGGCCTTAACCACCTCCAATTCAGCCTCAACCACGTCCAAACCAACCACAACCACCTCCAACTCAACCTCAACCTCAAACACCTCCAAACCAACCTCAAACACCTCCAAATCAACCTCAACCACCTCCAACCCAACCTCAACCACCTCCCTGGGCAGCCTATTCCAATGCCCAATGACCCTTTCCCTGAAAAACTTCCTCCTAATCTCCAGTCTAAATCTCCCCTGGTGGAGCTTGAGGTCATTCCCTCTTGTCCTGTCCCCTGTCACTTGGGAGAAGAGCCCAGCTCCCTCCTCTCCACAACCTCCTCTCAGGGAGTTGGAGAGAGTAATGAGGTCTCCTCTCAGCCTCCTCTTCTCCAGGGGAAACCCCCCAGCTCTCTCAGATGCTCCTCATAGGTTCTGTTCTCCAGCCCCTTCACCAGCCTTGTTGCTCTTCTCTGGACTCACTCCAGAGCCTCAACATCCTTCTTGTGCTGAGGGACCCACAACTGACCCCAAGATGCAAGGAGCGGCCTCACCAGTGCTGAGTCCAGAGGGAGAATCCCCTCCCTGGCCCTGCTGATCACACCATTTCTGATCTAAGCCAGGATGCCATTGACCTTCTTGGCCACCTGGGCACACTGCTGGCTCATGGTCAGTCGCTGTTGACCAACCCCCCCAGGTCCCTCTCCTCCTGGCAGTTTTCTAGACAGACTTCTCCCAGTCTGGAGCTCTGCTCAGGGTTGTTGTGCCCCAAGTGCAGGACTCGGCATTTGGCCGTGTTAAACCTCATCCCATTGGACTCAGCCCATGGATCCAGTCTGTTTAGGTCCCTTTGCAGAGCCTCCCTACCCTCCAGCAGATCCACACTTCCACCCAGCTCAGTGTCATCTGCAAACTTGCTCAGGGAGCACTCGATGCCTTCATCCAGGTCCTTGATGAAGACATTGACCAGGGCTGGACCCAGCACTGAGCCCTGGGGACACCACTTGGAGCCTCCAGCTGGACTTAACACCACTTCCCACCACTCTCTGGGCCCTCCAGCCAACCAATTTTCCACCCAGGAGAGTGTGAGCCTGTCCAGGCCAGAGGTGACAGTTTCCGTAGCAGAAACTGTGAGAAACTGTGTCAAAGGCTTTACTGAAGTCCAGAAAGATCCATCCACAAAGACCACATTGTCTTAGGGGAGAAGCTCCGAGGCAAGAGCTCTGCTTTCCTCCAGCCTTATGCTGAGGTTCCACCTGCAGGGCTGGGAGAACTTGTTGAGTTGCCCTAATTGTCCCATTAACGTCTCTTTTTTTGATCACTCGGGGCTTGGAGCACCTTCATCCCTCAGGTTCGGCTGTTCCTGGAAGGATGGACCAGCCCGTCCCCTCATCCAATCTGGCTTTACTCTCCTCCTCAACCCTCCCCCCCGGTACCTTGTAGCTTCTTCAGAGTCTCTTTCAGGGCATTGCTCCTCCACGAGAAGTGACAGATTCTTTCTTCGGAGTCCGGAGACGCCTCTGCTGGCAGGTGGAAGGTCACCTTCCCACACCTGAGAGATAAAAAAAAAAAACCCCAACACCCTCCTGAGTGGATTTTCATAGAATCTCCTCCATCAAGACCTCCTCCCCAGCTTTCCCAGAGCCTCTTTCCACACCAGGAGAGGCTCTAAGGTCTTCTCAGCCTCTTCTCTACAGGCTGAACGACCCCAACTCTCTCAACCTTCCTTCTCGTCGTCTCCGTGGCTTCTTCTGGCCTCGTTCCAACAGCTCCAGGTCCTTGTTCTGAGCTGTTTTCAGCCACCACCATGAGTTTTTCTCCTCCCCGTGAAGCCCGAGGCCACCTACCTGCTGATGCTGCTCTTCACGTCCTGGGAAGAGAAAGGAGAGAAAGAGGGGAAAGCAGCTCAACGCAAGCTTTATTCCTTATAAACCACAATTATTTAGGTAGAGATGGACCTCTGGGGGCTCTGATCCAACCCTGAGTCCAGGCAAGGTCCAGATTCATGGAGATGGTGACATCTCGAGGGACCTCGGTCTGGGGAGACACCACATTCCCAACAAAAATTGGGGGTTTTCCCCTTAAATCTAGAAAAACTTTATCTTCCTGCAACTTGTGTGAGTTGCTTCTCGTCCTCTGGGCTGCTGGCTCCATCTTCTCCGTGATCAGGGTCCACCCCAGCCCCCAGGAGCACTAATAGGTGTTAATTACCTGACGAGACCCCCACCCCCGACCCCTGTTTAAGCTCAGTGCTGAGGCAGTAGGTTCACTTGCCCCTTTCCTCGGAGGAGACTGGCCACAGGTCCTACCCGATCGTCCCACGGGATATGTTCCCACCTCGATTTCAAGCTTCTCTCCTGCCCCCTGGACCTCCCTGGGGCTCCACCTGCCCTCAGGTAGGAGGAGGATGAAGGTTGGTGATGCTCTCAGTCTCCACATGACCTCATCCCATAGGGAACCACCAGCCCTCTTGCCATTCCCCGAATCCATCCCCTCCTCTCCTACCAACCCGAGCTCCGAATCTTCCTCCCCTCCAGCTCTTCAGCTCTGCACTGGAGCTCAGAAAACCCAACGAATCGAGCCAGGAGCTGCCCATGGGGAGAGACCCTCCCTACAAAACCTAAAAATCAGCCAAATTTCCTCACCGACTGCCGGATCTTCTCCTCCTGCTTTGGTGTTGGGGCGTCCGGCTGGGAAGCCTCTTCGGAGGCCTTGGGGGTGCTCTTCGCCTGCCTCTTCTCGAGCTCATTTTTCAGGTCTTCCAGCTGGGGAAGCAAGAAAGATTCGGGTCCTCGGTGAAGCTGAGGCATCTAAAACCCCATCGTGGACCTCTCGAGATGCCAAGGAGGGAGCAGTGGGATGGAAAACATGATGGAAAACACGACGAGGAATTCGAGGAAAGGTGTTTCCCACAGGGATCACCCCCAAACCCAACTCCCCTCCTAGTTTTAATTGAAGTCCTGGAGAAACCCGAGCAGCACCAGCCCCAAAAAGGTCCTAAAGAAATTCCCGAAGTTGGAATGTCCCAACCCAGAGGTCAAGGAGGGTGATGCCTACCAGGTCCTCCAGTTTTCCGTGCTCCGGGGGAGCCGTCCTGCCTCAGAGACCTCGTCTCTTCCTCCAGCAAACTTCTCGAGCTGCTCGGATCCCTCCCTTCACTGAGAGAACTCAAAAAACCTGTTGGTTGGAGCCCTTTGATGGGGCCGGATGGTTCCTCCTCCTGGTCCTTCCCAGGCCTGGATGAAAGTGTCACCTTGAGCCTGGGAGTCGGTTCTTTCTTCCTGGGGAGAAGGAGGCGCCGAGGCCTCTGGGTCGATGTGCTGGGAGCATCGTCTTTCTCTCCCTGCTTGATCTTCCAGCTTTTTGTGTCGAGGACCTGTTGAGAGTGGTTGCTTCTGCTGATTTTATCCTTTCTATCCTTTTATCCGAAAGAGATTCGAGCCCTGGACGCCCAGAAAAAACACCAGGAAAGGGCAGGAGGAAAAAGATATCTTCGAGATACCAGGAGGATGAGGAGATCTTCCAGGTTTGGTGGGAGCACAGGGAGAAAACAAGGAGGGGAATGTGCACATTCATAGACATCATAGAATCATAGAACAACCAGGTTGGAAGAGACCCATCGGCTCATCGAGTCCAACCATTCCTATCAAACACTAACCCATGTCCCTCAGGACCTCGTCCACCCGTCCCTTAAACACCTCCAGGGAAGGGGAATCAACCACCTCCCTGGGCAGCCTATTCCAATGCCCAATGACCCTCTGTGTGAAAAACTTCCTCCTAATCTCCAGCCTAAATCTCCCCTGGTGGAGCTTGAGGCCATTCCCTCTTGTCCTGTCCCCTGTCCCTTGGGAGAAGAGCCCAGCTCCCTCCTCTCCACAACCTCCTTTCAGGGAGTTGTAGAGAGCAATGAGGTCTCCTCTCAACCTCCTCTTCTCCAGGCTAAACACCCCCAGCTCTCTCAGCCACTCCTCATAAGGCCTGTTCTCCAGCCCCTTCACCAGCTTTGTTGCTCTTCTCTGGACTCTCTCCAGAGCCTCAATATCCTTCTTGTGCTGAGGGGACCACAACTCAACACAGGATTCAAGGAGCAGCCTCACCAGTGCTGAGTCCAGAGGGAGAATCACCTCCCTGGCCCTGCTGGTCACACCATTTCTGATCCAAGCCAGGATGCCATTGACCTTCTTGGCCACCTGGGCACACTGCTGGCTCATGCTCAGTTGCTGTCGACCAACCCCCCCAGGTCCCTCTCCTCCTGGCAGTTTTCCAGCCAGACTTCTCCCAGTCTGGAGGTCTGAATATGGTTGTTGTGCCCCAAGCCCAGAACCCGGCATTTGGCCGTGTTAAACCTCATGCAGTGATTGACGGGAAGGGTTGGACTCAATGAGTCGCCTGAGGCGAGTGGGTTGGGAGGCAGCGAGTCCTTCCAGACACGAGAGGTGGGTGGATGTTGGTGTCTAATGAGATGTCTCTGAGTTGGCTGCTTCGGCTCGGAGCTGTTGGCAGGTTCTACCACTCGGAGCTGTTGGCAGGTTCTGCCACTCGGAGCCTGGGGCAAAGCTCCTTTCATCTGGAAATCAGGTGCCGGGGGTCGGGGAAGTGGATTGTGCCCTCAACGTGTCTCAGGAGCCTGGAGAACCGGCTGGGAGGGAGGAATCTGCATCACGGATCTCCAGAGAGAAGAGATGGAGAAGGGAGATGAGGTTTGGGGAGCCGGATGGGGCCTGGTGAGAACCTGTGGCCCTGAAGGAGTCTCTTCTTTGGAGAAAAACATCCGATTTTTAACTGGGATTTGGAATTTTCGTACCTTGTGTTCCTCAGCAGGTGCCTCTGAGAGGAGCTTGGTGGGATCACAGTGATCCAGGGACCTCCTCCAACCCCCAGAAGATCTCCCCGAGGAGCAGATCAAGAGCTTTGGGTGAAGAACCAGCCTGAGGAACACGGATGAAGAACAAGATTCCTCTTCTCGCTTCTCTAATCAATCAATGTGTTTATTTCGAGGCTGTTTCATCCTCTTCTGGGCTTCCTCGGGAGCGAATCCACAGGATTTTGATGGAATCGAGGTAGCCAAAACACTCAAAATTGGGAATCGAGGTGGGCGAATGAAACCAAAATGCTCAAAATTGAGTTTCACCCCTCCAGGTGGTTATTTTTTTAGGGTTGAGGAACATCTCATCACCCACAGCAACCTTGGGCACCTTTTATTCCTTCTTCTCCCTCTCGAACAGCCGAGAGAGTGACCTGGGACTTGTCCAAATGGGACTGAGAATGTGGGAAATTCACTTCCAGATGGATTTGTCTCCCGCAAAAGGGGCTCGAAGGCCTGGAGATCCTCCAGAAGAAGGCGGAAAGGCAAGCGAGGTGCCCTCACCCTCTGTCCGGCTCACCCCAGGGCCAAGAAATTCAAAATAAGACACGGAGAGAGAGGCAGAAAAGCGAGAGAAGGTTCTTTTATTAGAAATAAATATCAACGGAGAGGGAGAGCAGCTCCAAAAATGAAGCCACCGGCTGTGGTAGAACTGGCTCCATCCCAAAGCTCCTGATGGAGACGGAGGTGGGAGAGGAGAAAGTTGGCTGGCCCCAGGTTTTGGGTGGTTGGTCCCAAGTTTCGGGCAATTGTCCTCAAATTTTGGGTAATTGTCTCAAAATTTTGGGTGATTGGCCCCAGAGATTGGGTGATTGGCCCCAGAGGTTGGTTAATTGGCCCCAGACACTGACTAATTGTCTCCAAATGATCAACCACATCAACAAGGAGGCATCAAGGCAGGAGATGTCCCTTGGAGAAGCTCCTCAAGAGCAAACCCGGAGAGGAGAGCAGAACCCGACCCAGTCCAGAGGAGACATCAAGGCAGGAGACGTCCCTTCAAGAAGCTCCTCAAGAGCAAATCCGGAGAGGAGAGCAGAACCCGACCCAGTCCAGAGGAGACACCACCTGCCCAGCTTGGTCTTCCGAAGGTGGCTTTTGAGTGATTTCTCGCAGTCGAGCCCCTATCCCCACCCTGAACCAGGGGAAGACCCTCTCTCCGTTGAACGTCGCTTGGGTGTAGAGCAGGACGAGGGTTTCATCATCGTCATCGGCGCTGAAGAAGGCCACTCGGCCTCCTTCGTAGTCCAAGGAGACCCTCAGCCTCCTGGGCAGGGGGTTGAGGCGCAGGTTGGCCCTGGGGGAGGTCAGCGAGTGATAAGCCTCCAGCGCCCACACCCCCTCCTTGGGGCTGAGGGCCAGGGGGCCTTTCCTCCGGATGGACTCTCGGGCCACCCCCAGGGCCCAGACGCCGCCTTGGCCGACCTCCACCTCCCAGAAGTGCCTCCCCGAGGAGAAGGCCGGGAGGCCCAGCACGCAGGGCTCCAAGTCGAACCTCTCCGGGTTGGCCGGCACCTCCCGCCGCCTCAGCTGCCCCCGGCACTCCTTCCCGTCCTCGGAGAGCTGGAGGTTGGGGTGAGCGGTGGCCGCGTCCAGGGTCACGTTGGCTGCAGGATGAGATGTTCGGAATGTTGTTGGAGGGAGGACTTTGCCCCCCCGGGAGAGGCCGAAAAAGCTCCTTTTCCCTCCCAACCCTGTTCTCTTGCTTCTTCCGGCTCAGGATGCTCCATGGGGAGATCTGGGGTTCTCCTTGGGGCGGAAGATCTGAGGCTCTCCTTGAGGTGGGAGATCTGGGGCTCTCCTTGGGGTGGAAGATCTGGGGCTCTCCTTGGGGTGAAAGATGTGGGGCTCTCCTTGGGGTGAAAGATGTGGGGCTCTCCTTGGGGCGGAAGATCTGGGGTTCTCCTTGGGGTGGAAGATCTGGGGCTCTCCTTGGGGTGGAAGATCTGGGGTTCTCTTTGGGGTGGAAGGAGAAGGGGGAGAGGGGGTGGGGAGGGTCTGGTGAGGAATTCACGGGGAGGGAAGACCTGGAAATGTTCCTTTAGGGGTTTCTATCTCTTTCTATGGCTTTGGGGGTCCCCATCTTGGCCCCTGGAGGCTCTACAAGGCTCTCCAAGCCTCTACAAGGCTCTAAAAGATCAGGATCCATCTCCCTTCTCTCCTTCTCCCCTTGGGTTTTCCCCACGGGAATATCTCCCACCACCCCCGAACCCCACGTTCCCCACACCCCAGGTCCTCACCAACGTGGACTTACTCGGCTCCTGCAATTTGAAGGTCAGGCTGTCTAAAGAGGAGAGAAACGGAGCAGAATCAGGACTGGGGTTACGCCGACCGCTTCCCTCCTGCCGCCTGGGGAGGTGGGACGGCTCCTCTGGTGGAGCTTGAGGCCATTCCCTCTTGTCCTGTCCCCTGTCACTTGGGAGAAGAGCCCAGCTCCCTCCTCTCTACAACCTCCTTTCAGGGAGTTGGAGAGAGTAATGAGGTCTCCTCTCAGCCTCCTCTTCTCTAGGCTAACCCCACCCCCAGCTCTCTCAGCTGTTCCTCATAGGGCCTGTTCTCCAGCCCCTTCACCAGCTTCGTTGCTCTTCTCTGGACTCTCTCCAGAGCCTCAACATCCTTCTTGTGCTGAGGGGCCCACAACTCAACACAGGATTCAAGGAGCAGCCTCACCAGTGCTGAGTCCAGAGGGAGAATCACCTCCCTGGCCCTGCTGCTCACACCATTTCTGATCCAAGCCAGGATGCCATTGGCCTTCTTGGCCACCTGGGCACACTGCTGGCTCATGGTCAGTCGCTGTTGACCAACACCCCCAGGTCCCTCTCCTCCAGGCAGTTTTCCAGCCAGACTTCTCCCAGTCTGGAGCTCTGCATAGGGTTGTTGTGCTTTAAGTGCAGGATCAGCCATTTGGCCTCATTAAACCTCATCCCATTGGACTCAGCCCATGGATCCAGCCTGTTTAGGTCCCTTTGCAGAGCCTCCCGACCCTCCAGCAGATCCACACTTCCACCCAGCTTAGTGTCATCTGCAAACTTGCTAAGGGTACCCTCAATGCCTTCATCCAGGTCGTTGATGAAGGCATCTCAGCTGCGTTTATTTCCGACAGTCACCGGGTGGTGGCTTGGGAAGGACCCCAAGAACCCGGTTGCTCCGGGTCCTCTCCTACAGGTACCTTGGCACCTGCGCAACGTGGCCCTGACGAGGCTGTTCCTCTGGACGAAGTCCTCGAGCCGACCCTCCAGCTCCGAGGAGATCTCCGCCGGAGGCTTGAAGCTCATCTTCTCGCAGCTGCCAGGAGGTGAGGGAGAAAAAACAAAACCAAAAAAACCAAGCTTGAGCGGAGAAGGGTGGAAGGGTTTGGGTTGGAAGGGACCTCCAAGCCACCTCCCGCTGGATCGGGGGCTCCGAGCCCTGTCCAACCTGGCCTTGAGCATCTCCAGGGGATGGAGTGACCACAACTTCTCTGGGAAACCAGCTCCTCACCCTCACAGGAGAACGTTTCTTCCCGAGATCTCATCTCAATCTCCCCTCGTCCACCCCCTGATGAAGATTGTTGTGGTTTCTCCTTAAAGAACCCAAGAGGAGGTCTGGGAGGGGCTGGGGTCACCTCTCCAGGACCCTTCTAAAGGCCCCCAGACCATTCTAGAGACCCCCAGACCCTTCTAGAGTCCCCCCAGACCCTTCTAGAGCCCCTCAGGGTCCTTCTGAAGGCCCCTGGACCATTCTAGAGTCCACCCAGGACCCTTCTAGAGTCCCCCCAGACCCTCCTATAGCCTCTCAGGACCCTTCTTAAGGCCCCTAGACCCTTCTAGAGTCCCCCCAGACCCTCCTAGAGCCTCTCAGGACCCTTCTGAAGGCCCCCAGACCCTTCCAGAGCCCCTCAGGACCCTTCTCAAGGCCCCCAGACCCTTCTAGAACCCCCTCAGGGCCCTTCTTGAAGCCCCTCCAGAAGCTTCAGAGCACAAAATATTATTGCGGAAGGATGAGTTATCGACTGTGTCCGTCTGCTTCAAAACCTCGACCTGAGGAACCACCATCCAGACCTCTCCGAGCATGAAGGACACAGGGAAGGTGTCACGGAGCCACGTTACCTGTTCAGGAGCCTCCTGATGTCCTGCAGGTGGGAAGAGATTGGAGGGAGATGGGGGAAGAGGATTAAGTGGTGTCTCCTAGAGAGAAGAAGCTCATGCGTGGGGATGATGCCACCAAGTGGGTCCAAGGGGGCTGGATCCAGCCTCTCACCTGCAGGAACCGGCTCGCCGGCTGCTGGAATTTCCCTTCCATCTCCCAGATGAGGGTGTCCAGGTGGGACATCTCCTCGGAGACCTTGGCCACCGCCTCCTCCTGGCTCCGGGCGACGTCCCCAGCCAGGTCGGCCAACTGGCTCAGGAGGAGACGCTCCTGCTCCTTCAGGAACTGGTGCAGCTGCTGGAATTCGTCCACAATCCTCTTTCCTTCGCTCCTGGTTTTCTCCTGCAAGGGTCAGACAAAGGGATGAAAGAGGACACCTCCTTGCTCCACCACCACCACCTCTCTCCGGCTCCGCCACCAGCTCCACTGCCCCTCATGGGTTATTTTTAGGGTTTTCTAGCTTCTCCTGGTGTGTGACAAGTGGAGTTCCCCAGGGCTCAGTGCTGGGTCCAGCCCTGGTCAATGTCTTCATCAATGACCTGGATGAGGGCATCGAGTGCTCCCTGAGCAAGTTTGCAGATGACACTAAGCTGTGTGCAAGTGTCCATCTGCTGGAGGATATGGAAGTTCTGCAAAGGGACCTAAACAGGCTGGATCCATGGGCTGAGTCCAACAGGATGAGGTTTAACACTGCTAAATGCCAAGTCCTGCTCTTGGGGCACAACAACCTTGAGCAGAGCTCCAGACTGGGAGAAGCCTGGCTGGAAAACTGCCAGGAGGAGAGGGACCTGGGGGGGTTGGTCGACAGCCGACTGACCATGAGCCAGCAGTGTGCCCAGGTGGCCAAGAAGGTCAATGGCATCTTGGCTTGGATCAGACACGGTGTGACCAGCAGGTCCAGGGAGGTGATTCTCCCTCTGTACTCAGCACTGGTGAGGCCGCTCCTTGAATCTTGGGGTCAGTTCTGGGCCCCTCAGCACAAGAAGGATGTTGAGGCTCTGGAGTGAGTCCAGAGAAGAGCAATGAAGCTGGTGAAGGGGCTGGAGAACAGGCCCTATGAGGAACGACTGAGAGAGCTGGGGGTGGGGTTTAGCCTAGAGAAGAGGAGGCTGAGAGGAGACCTCATTACTCTCTACAAGTACCTGAGAGGAGGTTGTGGAGAGGAGGGAGCTGGGCTCTTCTCTCAAGGGACAGGGGACAGGACAAGAGGGAATGGCCTCAAGCTCCACCAGGGGAGGTTTAGGCTGGAGATTAGGAGGAGGTTTTTCACAGAAAGGGTCATTGGGCATTGGAATAGGCTGCCCAGGGAGGGGGTTGATTCCCCTTCCCTGGAGGTGTTTAAGGGACGGGTGGATGAGGTCCTAAGGGACATGGGTTAGTGTTTGATAGGAATGGTTGGACTCAATGATCCAATGGGTCTCTTCCAACCTGGTTGTTCTATGATTGTATGAAGCAGCTTGGACTACGGGGGAAGCCAAACCAAACTCCTAGGTCTGAGCCTCCATCACTCCGTGGGTGAAGCTCGAGAGCCTTGAAACCATCTCCAAAAAATCTCACCAGAGATTCTTGGTGGCAACCAGAAGGCGCCACCTCCACCAGAGGGAGATTTCACAGAATCATAGAACAACCAGGTTGGAAGAGACCCATCGGATCATTGAGTCCAACCATTCCCATCAAACACTAACCCATGTCCAACCATGGAGCTCAAGGGATGAAACTAACCCTCCCAGTCCTGTCTCTCAGTGCCAGCCTGGGCCCTGCTTCCCCCTCCCAGTTCCCTGGTGGTGGAGCTGCTGGTTTTATCTCCTCGGCGCAGGCTCCAGCTGCGGCGAAACCCCAGCAGATAAGCCCCATCTCGGCCGCTTCCTAACGAGCCAAAATATCCGAGAATTGGCCTCAAAAGCAAAACATAAACATGAATATGAGCCAAATAGCCAAGAAATAGGGTATTTTTATAGGGACTCGATGATCCGATGGGTCTTTTCCGACCTGGTGAGTCTCCGAAATGGCCGTGAAATTCAGCATTAGCACTTGGAAGCTGGAGAAACCTACCAGGTACGAGCTCCTCCTCCCTCTGCCTCTCCGGCTCTCCAGGTATTCTTCTCTCTCCTCCTTCAAGACCCGAAGGCGAGTTTGGATTTCTTCCTGAGGAGGAACAAGGAAGGTTGAGTTAAGAAAGAAGGTTAAGTTAAGAAAGAAGGTTAAGTTGAGGTCTTGAGGGACTTGGTTTAGTGTTTGATAGGAATGGTTGGACTCGAAGATCCGATGGGTCTCTTCCAACCTGGTTGTTCTATGATTCTATGATGCTAAGAAGAGTGGGATTGGGTCGAACGGATGAACCACCTTGATGGCTCCGTGAGTCGCCGAAACCTCCAGGAAATCAAAGGCGAAGAGGCTCCACGAGTCTCCGAAACCTCCACAAAATAAAAGTTGAAGAGGTTCCACAAGTCTCCGAAACCTCCAGGAAATCAAAGATGAAGAAGCTCCATGAGTCTCCGAAACCTCCACGAAATCAAAGGCTCCTGATGAGCATGTGGAGGCATCCGGGAGAGTCATAGAATCATAGAACAACCAGGTTGGAAGAGACCCCTCGGATCATCGAGTCCAACCATTCCCATCAAACACTAACCCATGTCCACAGGGATTTATTTTTCTCCGTGAGGCGAAGAGGTAGAAGCATCACACCAGGTTTATTTTTTTTTTACCTTGTATTCCTGAGCGGCTTCCTCGATGGGGACCACGTTGTGGGAGCGATGAGCCCGGGACCTGTCGCACACCAGGCAGATGGGCAGCTGGTCCTCCTGGCAGAAGAGCTTGAGAGCCTCCTGGTGCCTCTGGCACAGGTCCATTTGCCCCTCCGGCCCTCGTTGAGCCGGCGGGTTGAGCCTCCGGGCGATCTCGGCCACGTTTGCCAACTCCCGGCTGGGTCGGAAGCTCTTGCTTGAAGCCGCCAACCGGCACTGGGGGCAGGAGAAAGGGCCCTGGGAGCCCTCCCAGCAGCGCGTGATGCACGTTCGGCAGAAGTTGTGGCCACAGTGGATGGAGACGGGATCCTGGAAGAGGCTCAAGCAGATGGAGCAGGTGGCTTCGCTCTGCAGGCTTTGGGCTGGGCTCTTGGTGGCCATGGCTCTTCCCCAGCGGCTCCTGAGGAGCTGGGGAAGGAGAGGAGGGTGTTTCTGGATGGGCTCCTGGCTCGGAGAGAGGCCACAAGAGGACGAGGGCGCCCGACGCTTCCCGGTTTTGGTTGGGTTGAGGTTGAGCCAGATGTGAATCAGCAGATAAGAGGCTGGAGGGCAGGGCTGGACCTGAGGAAGAGCTGGAGAGAAGCTCCATGAGATTCGGGCTGAGTAGGACACTTGGAAATCCACGGAAAGGAGCTGCAGGGGCTTGAGGGGTGACAGACTGTCCGTGGGTCAGTGGTTGGACTGTGCCCCACAGCTTCCAGCAGCACGTGAGAGGCCATATCTTCATACTGGGACCAGTTTGGGGCCTCCCAGTCCATGGCAGGCGGGGTCAGGGCCCCCAGATTGGAGCTCAGGATGGATGGGGAGAGCCTGGGATCATCCAGCTTGGAAAGGAGAAGGATGAAATCGTTGTCTCGGGTGTCATGTGTGGCAACCACGACTTCTCGGGGCAACCAGGGTCTTCCCACCTCAAATCTCATCTCAACCTCCTTTCTTTCAGCCCCAAATTGTTCACCTTGTCCCCTCCAACCCCCTGGATCCAGGGTCCCTCCACAGTTTTCCTGCCTCTGGAGTGGATTTTCCTTCTCTGGAGTGGAGAAGGAGCTGAGACTTCCACAAAGACCTCAGAGGTGGGGAAAAAAAAGCTGCTTTTTCTCCCTCCAAACCAGAGGCTGCTCCCGGCGAACAGGCTCCTGAGGGAAAAAAAGTCGTTTTCTATCAAAATTATCTAAGGGTTTCACTGCGAGAGATGTAGATTTTTAGTAAAAACGTGAAAAAATAAAATAATGGGACTCGGGTGCAATCCCGAGGAGATTGAGAGGGGAAAAATAGTACCTTCTGCTCTGAGGAAAATTGGAGTCGCCCAACGTGGGGCTCGAACCCACGACCCTGAGATTAAGAGTCTCATGCTCTACCGACTGAGCTAGCCGGGCGGTTGGGTTTAAGGCTCCTTAGAGACCATTAAGAATGTGGTGATAAAGGGACTGGGACCCACACCAGGGACTGGGAATGGGACTGGGACCCACACTGGGACCCGCACCGAGTCCCCACTGGGGACTGGGACCGGGAACTGGGACCCACACTGGGTCCCCACAGGGGATGGAACCGAGACTGGGACCCACACCGAGTCCCCACTGGGGACTGGGACCCACACTGGGACCTGTATCGGGGACTGGGACCGGGAACTGGGACCCGTACTGGGACCCACACCGAGTCCCCACTGGGGACTGGGACCCACACTGGGACCTGTATCGGGGACTGGGACCGGGAACTGGGACCCTTACCGAGTCCCCACTGGGGACTGGGGCCCACTCTGGGACCCGCACCAAGTCCCCACTGGGGACTGGGACACACACTGGGGACTGGGACCCACACTGGGGCTTGCACTGGGAACTGGGACCCGCACTGGGTCCCCACTGGGGACTGGGACCCACACTGAGACCCACACCGAGTCCCTGCTGGGGATTGGGACCCGTACTGGGGACTGGGAACTGGGACCAGCACGAGAGCCCATGGGGGACAGTGACCGAGACTGGGACTGGGACCCGCACTGAGTCCCCACTGGGGACTGGGACCCACACTAGGGACTGGGACAGGGTACTGGGACCAGCAAAGAGCCCCCACCGGGGACTGGGACCTGCACCGAGTCCCCACCGGGAACTGGGACCCACCCGGAGCCCCTAACCGGGACCAACCGGGCGTCAGGAGCGAGACCGGCTCGGAGATATGGGAAAAAAAAAAAAAAAAAAAAAACAGGCAAGAAGGGGTTAAAAAAACTAAAAATCAAGTGAGTGTTTCTGCCCGGTTTCGAACCGGGGACCTTTCGCGTGTGAGGCGAACGTGATAACCACTACACTACAGAAACGCTGCGAAAGCCCTCGACCTCCGCAGGGTTATGAGTATGTAGAGGGAACCTTCCGCAGGGAAAAAGAGTCCCTGAAGATAAGGGGAAAGGGCCCCTGAGGGGTTAGAAAAGGAAAGACGCCCAACGTGGGGCTCGAACCCACGACCCTGAGATTAAGAGTCTCATGCTCTACCGACTGAGCTAGCCGGGCGCTGCCTGCAAGTGGCCCCCTGGCCCCTTCACCCTGTTCATGGAGTTACAGACTCACAGAAAGAATCAGGGAATCAGCAGGTTGGAAGAGACCCATCGGGTCATCGAGTCCAACCATTCCTATCAAACACTAAACCAAGTCCCTCAGCACCTCGTCCACCCGTCCCTTAAACACCTCCAGGGAAGGGGAATCAAACACCTCCCTGGGCAGCCTATTCCAATGCCCAATGACCCTCTGTGTGAAAAACTTCCTCCTAATCTCCAGCCTAAATCTCCCCTGGTGGAGCTTGAGGCCATTCCCTCTCGTCCCTGTCCCTTGGGAGAAGAGCCCAGCTCCCTCCTCTCCACAACCTCCTTTCAGGTAGTTGTAGAGAGCAATGAGGTCTCCTCTCAACCTCCTCTTCTCCAGGATAAACACCCCCAGCTCTCTCAGC